>PNEQ01064190.1:0-12113 GCA_003012365.1 Medauroidea extradentata | reverse complement strand
TTTTATAAATAAGGCCCAGGCGAAGTCGCTGTTAGTGGCAGGGACAAACTTAAGACTGCTTTTCGCATGGACAGCTATAGCTACTTATCCTTCTGCAGAATTAGTTCAACTAGCCGCTTGGACATTCTAACACTTGATGACTGAAGTACCAATCTTGTGTACAAAGAGGTTTTTCAATTAAAGTAAATATTATCAGTTAGGAATAATACTCGCGAGCAAAGCCGCGGGGAACTGCTAGTAAAATATAATCTACAAAATCCAGACCAAGACCTACTTAAGACGAAGTAGGCCTACACTTAAGATAATAATGAACCGACCATGTCGGTTTGACCGGCAAGTTTTTACGTCACCCGAGAATTTTGGACGCTTCAAATTTCCAGCTACTAAAATATCGACTTTATTTTACATCTGTATATTCTCCGCAGCTAAGTTTTCAACATTTCACGTAAATAGAAACACTTACGTACCTTGTGTTCCAGCAATCCACTTGTATTAGTTCGGAACATTTTACGACACAGTATGTAAACACGACGTTTCACCTCCATAGACATGATGTGAATTAAGCAGAGGCACAGGTGCAAAGAGTCCAACTAACTTTGCGCTGCACTAGCGCACTCAAGTGAACGGCGCCGTACATCAAGAAACTGTTCTTCGTGTTATTATAATTATTTTTCTTGTCAATATCTGAAAATTATAAATTGAGATATTATGTAATTAATTTTCTACACACCGAGTTGTACAAAGTTTGTATTTAGTTTTCATTATGTATTTTCAGGCTTATTAGTGATAATTATTTTATTGTAATTTTTATGCGTTACTGTTGCTCCGCCATGTTGGGCGGACTATTTTCAGGGATTTAATAATCGCTCGCTGTTAGTATAAAGTTTCGTGGATTTCTCATATGTGCGTTCAGTCGGCTTCCAGTGAAATGTGAGTGTCAGTCTTATTATTCGTTATTGTAAATGTGGAATGGGTTTTTATGCTGCAGGACTTGTAATTGATTAATTTTCGGCGCCTGTTTAGTTATTTGTTATTTTTCTTGATTTGAAGTCCTGTAGCATAATGGCCCAAGTCCTAGTGTTTCGTTCGTGTTTTGCTGTTCGTGTTTTTTTTCTCCTTTTTACTTAATAATTCAGGATAACTTTCACGTTCGGTTTTCAAATGTTTAACTTCTGGTAACTTCTATATTTTCAGCTTTCAGAGAGAGAGAGAGAGGGGCAGACATTTAAATATTTTGAGTTTTGTTCGTATTTGTTGATTAATAATTGCTGGCGTGTAATTTTCAAGGTTAGACCTTTGCAGAGAAAGTAAATTTATAGCAGATCATTTATAATATTTGGATTGAGTAATTTTCATGCACTGTATGTGCCTGCTTTGAAACTGTGTTAGGGTGATAGGTATTGTATGCATACTACCGAGGTATGGGACTCGGTAGATTTTGCTGCTGTATGTGTTTTGGGGCGGTGTCCCCGTGGTGTATGTGTGTTTCAGGGCGTGTCCCCCTGAAGTTTACCACCTATAAGTATAGGGGTTTTTTCAGACTTGTGGTCGTATTGTGTATTCGCTACTGAGGTATGGGACTCAGCATTGTTCATTGTTATTGTTAAAGTTAGTTTCCTATAAGGAAAGGGCTAGCACATGTGTAATATTTGTCTTTGTCTTTCGCTACACCCTTTGCAGTACTCTCATTTAGGCTTTCACTGAGTCATATTATCCAGATAGACAGATTAACCGATACTTCTGCACGCCTGTTTATAGTAATTCATAAAGTTAATGTTTAATGTTATGCCTGTACTTTCATAATTTTCTTTATATTTACACTTTTTGACTTGTGTTGCTGATTATTTGAGTTTGTAAAATGGTTAATGGTTATGTTGATGTTTTGTTATTTGATTTTAAGTTTTTAATAAATCCCTGTTGGGATTGAACCCGATTTTTTATCTTTAATTGAAGTTGTAGTTACAGTTTACCTTTTCTTGATTGGATCATTAATGTGATTTTGATCGCTGCTATTGATGTTTGATTGGTATTACTTTACTGAGGTGTTAGAAGTTACGAGTTTGGCTTACTTTTGAGTGAGGATTACTTTTGCCTTAGCGCCCTTGCAAATCTCTAGGGATTCGCCACCCTCCTTACCTTGATCTTGTAATTTTGTTACCGTCACCAGTGGTTGAGGTGCTAGCCCGTAAGTAGGGGACGGTACAATAATAACAAGATAAACTAAGCACAATGTTTCTAGTACTAATTCACTGAAATTTTTGCAAATATAGGATATTAGTTTAGCTTCCATAAAATTGCAGCTTCAAGAAATAGCTATTTAATCTGTTATTGAATAATGTAAGAGTATAGGAGAAGATTTTATGTAATCAGGAACAGAGTTATAGCAAGCAATTTGTGTCGATAATATGTCCCTTTTTCTCTTCTACACTCACAGATACTCCTTTCTGGTCGATGTCACCCCTTGGTTGCCATCCGCCCAGCTGTCACTCAACCCTCCATCGGCCGCTTGCTCATGTCTCATTTATGTAGGCACGCTTCTTGGGAGTTTTGCACAATAGTGCGATGCTGCGACAGTGATCTGGTATTTGCGGTCCCGTACGCGATATGTTATCGCCAGATTCTACAACACTGTGACAGCGGCGGGCGGGCCGTTTAATGTCTTACTGTGGTCTCCTTCGGCAAACACGGAAGCTAAATAAGACGAACGAAGGCCTGGTGGCAATTTATATCTACGCTTTATTTTTCTCCAGCTAACTGCTGTAGTTTCTGTTTTTTGGGTCGAAAATTAATTCACTCTACGAACTTCTTCTATTAACATTTATTCTTAACTCGACATCTGACGAAACCGTTTTCTTTTCATATCTACGTTCTGTCACAGAACAAATAAATAGTAACAGAAGCGACAAGACGTGATTTTTATCTTACTCGTTTTCTCTATGGATTGCCTTGGCGTCGGAGTTCGCAGAAGTTTGGTTACATGAAGTTCAATAAGCCTTATTTTATTATGCGTGAGGAAATTGATGAGGAAGTAACGTCATATTTTCTATTTCTAAAAATGTAAATATGATAACAACAAATTAGATTATTTCGTGAAATATAAGCGGTTGTTTGAACCAATGTCTCAGATTTCATATGGCTTTGTTTACTTTCCTGTACGCTTCGAAAGCTGGTACGATAACAATGTTTAAATTGCTCCATTATGTCACTTCTAATAGAGTAAGTTATTACCTGATGTAGATCCTCGAATAGTCTTGTTAACCATTTTAAAATATAAAGCTAATATAGAAACTAAATACAGTATTTCAAGGAATACAAGTGGTTACATAAACCAATGTCGCTAATCCACGTGGTATTGTTTATAATCGTGTACGTCCCGAGAGCTGGTACAATAACAACAACGAAGAAGCTTCCCTTGTCGCTAATGTTACTACTTGGTCCTGTTCTGTTATTTGTCTACAATGGTAGCCTATTATTCTTCCTCCTAGTCTCGCTAGTGTGTGTACATAATTCTTCTTCTTCTTCCTGTTCGCAAGCGACAATCACAGCGGAGTTAGAGCATGTTCTATTGCAGCCGCGTGTGTTGTGGGCGATCTCGTCTCTGATCGGTTAGTAATTTTTGTCACAGTGCGTCGCTGTCGCAGCATCACAAAGTCCTTAATGCAACATTCGCCGGAAATGAGTGAGGAAAACCATATAGGCCTAAATATGATTCCGGTAACCAGTGTTTATCCCATGTGTGACTTCTCTCACCGTGTAGGGTTAGATACATTGGCATACGTCTGATGCGCATTTTGTTTAAAAAAAAAAAAAATAGCTATTCTGAATTATTGTGATATTGTGATGTTTTGCAATGTAGAAAATAAAGTTTTGCTGATTGACCTATTTCCCTTTTTTACACTACAAGTAGTCAGTAAATGTATGTCTGCAAAGTAAGAGCACAATCCTCGGTAGTATAGTGGTCAGTATCCCCGCCTGTCACGCGGGAGACCGGGGTTCGATTCCCCGCCGGGGAGTACATTTTATTTTCCTTGCGTTGGTTACTTTTGCTTACTAAGTTACATTAATGTTATATTAAACTTATTATAAATGATAGTTTGTCACAACGATGATAAAAGGACGCACTCTCATTTTTATGTATGTAGACGCACGTACACGCTGAAATGATAAGTAGTACAAAATGTTTGAGTCACTGCTATTTTTTTTTTAAGTTGGCCATCTGCACAAGCCACTGAGTGGTGTACAGAGCTTCGGCCGTTACCAGAGATGAGAGAATAGTACAGACGGAGGGAGCACTAGCAGCCTATACTGAGGCCATGTCCACTTTGTTTATTCAGGTAGCAATATGGCGGAGTGCAATCAGCTGTTCCTGTATGTGTATTGAGAACTGAGGTTATGGTTGGCCAAACACCAGGCGCATTATACACGTTACTATTGTAACAAACAATATATGTTAGGTATCAATACGTCTCAAGGCCTCAGATCCCCAGTCATAAGACGTGCGTTATGCTCCATCTGTATGTTTCTCTAATCTCTGGCCGTAACAAGATTATTCGAGAACTGCTCATAATACATTAGTGACGTCTGCTTAAGAATAGCGTTCAATGAATGTAATAGGTCGTTTGAGATAAAATGAAGACTAAAAGTTTTACCTTTGTAAAATATCACTAGCTGTTACTTCATGTAATTTAACATTAACTATAGTTCCCTTACCGCCTGTATGGCTGGCAGCGAAGTTAAGCAATCCGGTTCTGGGTATTTTCATCTTTAAATACAACAATACTGAAACAAAATCAATCGAAATCGACACGCTTTTTTATATAATTAATAAACTTTTTTTTCGTCAAACTATATGGGTTCCTACTGACTGCACAATTTACGTTACACGAGCAAACATCAAGTGACGTGTCCAGAGAGGTTAGACATTTTCCTTTTGCTAGCCGTTACGTGCGGAAAGATACGAACTAGCTCAAATTAGAACTTTAGCAAGGCTACTTTGAGTGCACACTTCATCCCGAACATCCCATACACATATTTATACTCATTTCACGTTCACCACTATTAATTAAAACATACTTTCTAGCTGTCGGCAAGAAGACTCCGCATTAGTTCATTGACTTGCGCATAGAGGCTTGGTTTAGATGTGATGCGCGTACTGTGACATTCCTACCGCTTCCGCACTTCTGAAGGTCGGTTCACAATAAAAAAAAACATAAGCACAGAACATATATAACATAACAGTAGAAACTGCGCACGACCGGACGCCGTGTGCAAAATTAGTTTACAATTAGATACTTACTGTTATATTGTTCCACAAATCTGAAATATTCGTTGCTGTATAAAAGTCAACCAATGGTCATTGAAACGTATGTGAAGTGGAATCATATTTGGAGATAATACGAAATATATAAACAAAGTTTCCTATAAACTGCACAATGTAGAACATTATTTCCAATATAGAATCATGTCTTATTGTAGCCTTGTTCTAGTTTATTTTTGGAGGTTAAACCAACATGGCGGACACTGGTCACTTACAAAATCCTTTGCTCTGATTGGTTGCTGTCCTATTCCGTATACCGCACAAGAAATGAAATAATACCATTTCCTATGTCAACATTTCCATACACACGACCACTTTTTTTGGTATTGTGAATCGGAAGTTAAGAATACATAGAGGTTAATTCTGGTGCGAACGACCTTTGTTCTGTGCTTACTGTTATGTTATCAATTCTAAACCCATCTTAGACCTTGAACGCGCAAACACGTATACTGAGTTTACTCTTTCCAAGTGTCAAAAAACTTATAAAACACCTTTCTCGGCTCCGAGTGCAGGAGGTATAAGTTCTGGGTGTCATTGGAAACAAAGCAATCCTAACGTCATGAAACAAATTAATCATAGGTTCCACAACGTAATATTTTTATGGTGAGCTGTAGCGATCAAAGAAGTAATATTGGTCGAAAAAGTTGCTTTACAAAAATTAGTGAAATAAATGTCCGTACCAAATCCGTAACACAGTATATTAGTTTGTCGGAGTTCTGCAATCATTTTAAAAATTGTAACAATACAATTTACTTTGTGTAACTCTCAAAAGAAACTCGATACGAAACGATGGACGAATAATAAGTTATTTTGTCGACAACCGCCAACATTTTCTGCGAGGTATTCTATACCTATTCATATCAAATATTGCGTCTCTCACTGAAGTGCCGTACGTGACCTCGGATGCAAGTGTTGTAGTCCGTGGCCAGAGACCGCCACCGAGTTTTCATAAGCCACCAGAGACCTTTAGCGACTTAACTCGTTGCGGGCACCGCCTGCAGAGAAATGTGTTTAATTAACTAAGCTGTTGCGCATCTGCCCATTGTGCCATTGTATAAAAAGAAAACACATTTCGGGCAAGGGCGTACAGAAAAACTGGGTTACTTAGTCCATTTGCGGAGTTACTTTGACCATTGAAAATGTTAGTTTTGGGGTCTTTTTTTAATAAAGAAAGTTTTAAATGTTAGTTATATGCATCTAATAAATAATTTCAAGATAATTTAATAAAATTAATTATCTTGGAATAATTTATATAATAAACTTTTAAAACTTTCTTTACTCAACGGCATTTTGTCTGTGATTACAGTTCACTAATATTACTAACATGTTAAACGAAATTGCTGAATTGTATTTAAATTTGTATTGGGCGTAAAGTTTTACTGTCAACGGCCAAAATATTTAGCGAATAAATTTTTAGTGGGCAAGAGACAACGTATTGCTATTAATTTCGGATTCATGATTAGTAAAAGTTTACATTGACAAGGTAGCATTTAATTACTTCAAAATTTTCACAAGATACGTTAAAAGTATAACATAAAGTAAATTCGCAAACCATTCCGCCATACATGATTAGGTTTGTGTAGTATAAAACTATTTTTTTTTTAGAAAATGTTTATAGAAGTATGCAAAAGAAATACTATAAATTTAAAATTATGTTGTTGAACAATTATTTTATTGTATTTAATTCCACTTTGTTTGTTAGCTGTGTGGTACGTAATAGATAAGTTTTGCTACGTAGGATAGATCTTTTATAGAAAGAGGTGCATGCTGTGAGCATAAATATCAGTCCTAAATGTAATAAACTAAAAACATTCAAAACCTATATACATTTTGTATTCATTACGAGAAAATATTTTTTCCGCTCATTATTATTATTATTTTTTTTATTTTTTTTATTTTTTTTATTTTTTATTTTTTTTTTTTTTACATAGGGCACATGTTGAAGTCGCCTCTCCAATTAGTGAAATTGTATTTTCACAGAAGTAATTTTCATTTTATTGTCATATTTGTCACATATTTATTTGAAGTTTTCTTGTATGGCTGATTTATTTCGTAAAAAAAATTTAAAGCTGTTGTCTGATTGCCGTTATTGTTTAAAGTGTTTGTGTTCCCTCCTGTCTCATTTCCGCGAGTGTAACTGTTATTGAAAGGGTGACTAACCATGAACTGAAAAATTTTAAATGCTGTAAATACTGTAAACACATTTAATAATTGAAGTATTTTTGTGTAGTGATATGTAATGTCTTCACTGACATTGTTTCAGGTGCCGAAGATTATATAGAACATTTTATAAGCAGTTATATTTACAATTATGCCGAATCTGAATAAAACATTTATTTAAAACCACAAAATACATTTCTCCTCTAGATCGTGTGCCAGTAAAATTGTGACTCGATGGTAGCAGTAGGCTACAGTAGCATTGACAATGAAATGGTTACTACAGTCGTATTCATTAATAAACTAGGATATAATAAATGTATTGAGGTGGTTATACTGAAATTAAATTACTTTTTCTAAACAAATTACGGGACAAAGTTGAATTCCGGAGGACCCGCGTTCGATCCCCGGCTCCAGCCATCCAGATTTCAGTTTTCCATGGTTTCCCGAAATCGCTGCAGGCTAATGTTCTGGGACGATTTCTTTACAGAATACAATGCCGATTCCTCTCCCAGCTCCCACACTCTAAAAAATAGTCTGTAAATTTACCAGACGTGCGTATAGGAGCGCTAAGAAAGTATGTATGGTAGAATTGTTTCCCAGACATCCATGGTAACACTCCTAAACCTAATTATAAAACAGTCAAATGCGTATTAAAGTCACCAGACTTGTATTGTAACATTTGTAAAAGTTTGAATATTACAAGACGGAAGTATGGTAACTGGCCCATACTACGTGTGGGATAATAACTTCATAAACATTTTAGGAAGTTTTTTACAGTGCAGTACAAAGTTGTCTCTCATCGTCTCTAACGACCTCGCTGTCGACAATATGTAAAGCCCATTTACTTTACCTTACAAATGAATGAAACAAGCATTGCAGAAGAATCTTCTCTAAAGTTAACATTCCGAAACTAAACTTACGACTGGTTTGATGACAATACGGATTGAATGTTTCTTGTGAAAGTATACAAAAATCGTGACTACAAATAAGTAAAAGTGAATCGAGAAAATAGGACAGCATTTCTAAGGAACTAAGAGCAAATGGCGGTAATATCGATGACTATGGAGCAGAAGCAAAATTGCAGACAAGTAGACTGAAAGTAAGGGTTACTATCGGGATAAATTACCTTTCACTATTTAAATTAAAATATGTATTACAAAAAATTGTAGTAGCAATTTAAAAATCTACCATATCAGTGCATGCCATTAGATATTATAAATAATGGCTCTCCTGCACGCGAAACCATATACTAACTACACTCTTGCCCAAAACAGGGTTAGTAGGAGATAGCCAAGAAAGGCTGACAACCAATCGCATCTCCAGGCATGATTTTCACACAGTTAAATCCGAATATATAATCTCCTGTATTCGATCTGACGCTGTCGCAATCACCCACCATTTGTGTACTTTTTGTGCAGGGAATAATATTCACAACAATGAAATTTAGTTACTATTGCAGGGATATGCTACGTTTTGTGAAAACGAAAACAAATATAAACTTTTACACTGTAGATGTTTTAAATTAACCACTGTCCTCCAATGAGTTCCTCTGCAGTTTTAAAATAAAACCTTAGTATAATATTGTGCTATGATGATATTCGAAAACTAATTAATTTTACTGAATTGTATTATATTTGTATTCAACTGCGTGTAATATTTCATTGACCGACCTCCACTTAGCAGTTGGTTGCGCGCGGGCTTATGGCGCAAAGCATTCTGGGTTCGGGTCAGTGGTAAGACAGGAACGAGATTATTGGTCAATCTGAGTTACAAAACTGAAGTGGATACTCGTTTCTTATTACCTTGCTGCTGTCGACGATACGTTTATCCGGAACAATTACTATTTTTTAATTGTCTGTTTATGCCTCAAGTAGAGCTTAGGGAAATGTAGAAGGTAGAATCTACTCGATAGAATTTTCCACCAGTAAAAATATTACTAATTTTTTATTTTAAAAAAATATATAATTTTTGTTAAGGAGTGAATCACCCGCCCCCCACCTTCCCCTTCCAAAACTCGTCTTTGGCGACAGGTATTATTTGCACAAAGTTTTCGAACAATTTTATAATAATTTCACCACCTCTATCGAGAAGATCGAGAAGGGTTTTGTAAACGCCTAAGGCCGTGTTGCGGTGTAATCTAAGATAACACAGTCGGCACCAAGCACAAACACTGTTCACGAAACTGGTTCGCCAGAGCCATATCAATATCACCACAGGCTGCCTGGCCGCTCGCCTCTTGTCGCAGCATCCTTGCTATTATCTGTACACTGCTAGCCAAGATATTCTACACAGCGATACGCCACAACAGTAGAATCGTTACGCCAGACTACGCTGTTCGTTTTCACCTGCTGGTGGCTTGCGTAGTTCTCCGACCGCCCTCTAGAAATCTCTCTGTCAATAGCGACGAGTCAAAGAACTAGACGAAAACAGCGTAAAAAATTAACATTGCTTCGCGACTTCTATCCCTATACATATTCAGTGCTAAAATCATCTGTCAGAGGTATTATTAGCGATCGTGTTTTTGCTTGATTCTGCCAATTTGGAGGCTGTAAAATACCTTTTGAGGCCAGAGAAAACGTGTTTTGAGAAAATACGCGGTACTGGGCTCCACAATGAGGCTCCGCCAATATTTGGCCCCGCTTCGGTTTTTTACTGTCAGAGATTTCTGCATCAACACCTATATGCTTTTTGGCACCAACTATCTGCATCATCATTGCCTGTCGTCACTGATCTCGTGAACTTATCAAATTATGTACCGTCATTTGCACCATCAGCAAAAAAACTGCAGGACCTAAGCTAGGCTCACAATCTCTATAAATAAAATGAAGTGCCCCACTCATTCATTCACTCATCTACGAACAGCCCAAACCGCTGGACCTAGAAACGTCGTAGCTTCCCCTCACGGCGTAGGCACCCACTAAGGAAGGATTTTGCGAAAATCGAAAATTAAAGGGGTGAAAAGGTACAAAACGCGTTTTCACGAAATTCTCGATAACTCTCTAACCTGATGATACATTGTTAATATTTATACTTCAAAACATTGCCTAAGCAAATGCGTATTTCATAATTTTTTTTTTTCGAAATCCAGAAATTAAGGGGGTGAACAGCCGTTAAATGTGTTTTCAATATATCCTCTATTCCTCTTAAACCACTTAAGATATCAAGGTGATCTTTGCATCAAAATGGTGCTCATGTAAACGTCTAAAAAGCAGTTTAAGTTCAGCCTTGAAAGCCGGTAAAAAATTAAACGTGTATCCAATTAATCATCCGTATCTCCTGAACCATTTGAGATATTGAGGTGGTTTTTGCTTTAAAATGAAGCTTACATAAATATCTAAAAAGTAATTTCAGGATACATTCTCTTTTATTTAACGCTTGCGCATGTAAATATATACACACCAATTTAAGGTAATAAGCAAATTAAATATACACAGAGAATAGAGTAACACCATCAATTAAAACGTAATTAAACGTTAATTACTCTTTTCTATAGTACACGCGGGCGAAGCCACAACGGGACAGCTAGTCTCTATACAAAAGAACATTGACTGACTGACTGACATATCAAACTGCAGTCCAAATCATTGAACCTAGAATCGTGTAATTTTTTGTATGGGTTCCCCTCAGGTCGTAGGAAAGCACTAAGAAATGTTTTTTTTTTTTCGAAATACATCCCCTAAGGGAATGAAAAGTGGTGAAATGTGTTTCATAAGATTCGTCTACATAGCTCGAACCCGACGGCCTATTATCGTGACTTATACTTCAATTTGTGAATCATAAATATCATATTTGCCAATTTGACGGTTTTTTAAATTCAACCTTAATTGTTTAATAACAGGGGTGAAAATACATTAAATATATTTTCGATTAATTATCGATATCTATCGAATCCTTCGGGATAGAGAGTGGTATTCACTTCAAATTGTTGCTTACGTAAAGGTAAGACTGAAAAAAAAATATTTTTAGAAGAGAGGCACAATAACGTACGTTTTTTTTTTTTAACTACAATATGTAAATAACATGTACGTGCATTTTTTTTCGCCTTACATAAATAAGGGTAATTAGATCACACAACAAATATCAATAGTTATATCTACATCAAAGAATTGTAATGTAGGCTACAGAATTTTCGTTACAGTGTTTCTTGTTCTTATTTATTTATTTATTTTTTTTTTTTTTAACTTCTGTAGTAAACATTTTCAACTTTAACTTATATCATGCCATCTTGAGATTTTACTTGAATCTTTAGTCATACAAACACAATTAACTGGTATTAGTCAGATATATTTTTTATGTATTTTAGCAACACTGCGTTATCTACCATAGCATTTGTAAAGTTAAATGTCGGAAAAACTTCTGGTAATGAATATTTTACAATTAAATTTTCTGGCAGCATTGTCTACTTCACGAAATTTCATCGCGAAGACGAGGTGGCCGAGTGGTAGTATCGGGCGAGCGCTCGTCGCGTACACATCGCTCCGCGCGGCGTGTGTGTCTGTGTTACGTTGTAACCGCGGCGCGTGTTTTGCGTACTTTGTGAGTCTATTTTGTCGTAAAGTGAACATTATGCGTCAACATACCCTACGAATCACCTTTGAGACGAGACCTTCCGCGCTCGAGATTCACAATTGGATTG
>PNEQ01064184.1:39036-68735 GCA_003012365.1 Medauroidea extradentata | reverse complement strand
TTGTTATTATTACTGTTTTTATCAATATTGCAAGATTTTGGCCTTATGGGCTCAGATTGATTCAGCCTAAAAAACTGGATCGGTTTCCTACTATAACCTGGATATTACGGGTAGAGCCATGGTCAGCACGAAGTCTGTCAGCAATGAGGTCAGCAAGCTTCCACTTGCCAACAGAGTTCAGGTGCAGACCATGTCTCGTATAATCCATCCTTGTTAACCTCTCCATTCCAATCACATCAATGTGACTACATCTGCCAGACCTCACATGGCTCCTCGTAGCATTAATTTGCTGCACTTTCTTGCTGAGGAAAGGTTTGTCGTGCCGCTGGAAGGTTTCACAGATAGACACACTGGTGTGACTGGTGGCCTTGGCAATGTCACTGATGTCGTCTACAACTGAATAGTTTACATCTCTGTCAAGGCTGTTACCCATGCCCCCAATAACTACAACCTGATCTGACTTTAAGAATCCCTCTGTCAATTTACTCACATCTTTTGTGACATTGCCTAGACCAGCATTTGGTTTACAAAATGCTACAACATCATAGTCCTCACCCAGTTTTTTCCTCATGCGCTCCCCAAGGCCTTTAGCATGGCTGCTTCCCAGAATCAGTACCTTGGTCTTCCAGTTTCTAGTCTTCTTCACACGTTTGTAAGTTTTATATAAATTAAAATTAATGGAAATGTTAGTTTTTCTCGAAAATTATTTACCATTCATTTTGGTCCATTTAAAGTTCTGATGTAAGTAGAAAGGACCCCCCCCCCCATAATTTAATATCTATAGTAGTAATATGATGTACATGCATTTCATGAGATTGCTTTGGTAAAATATTGTTGATCCTTCTGTCCCTTTCACGACTAAGATCAGTAATTTCTGGATTATCAAATACCTACACAGTTATGAATACTAGAGGCTACCAGACGTGGAGATGCTTTTGGGGTCAGCTGCAGTAGTTTCAGGGGATGAAGTATGTCTCTTGCATGCTACCCAGAAATTACAAGTCGTTAACAACGGATGTGTTAAACTTGTGTCGCAGAATAAATAATGCTATCTGAAACATCACCGGAAATTATTTTATTGGTATTCTTTGTACCACCACTTGGAGAGTACAGGAATATAACAAAGTTACGTGCATTCTAGGAGTAGGTTTTTGTAACAATATTGCTTCAGATGCTGTAATATCTGAACAAAATATTTGGAAGTGTTAAACTTGAACAGTGTTCTCCCCAGGCCCATTTTGCCGGGCGCCCCATCCGGCTAAGAAATAGACATTCCCATCAACACCATCAAGCTTATTCCACAATGCACCCAGCTGGTTTCATGAACCACCCAACTCTAAATTTTTGCTGGGGAGAACACTGTTGAAGACTTGAAGACAAGCATAGCATAAAAAACTACGTTGTAAGAAGTGAAATTGATGAATTTTTCCATAGCTGTGCCAGTTTTCGGAGAGTATAGGCATGTAAACAAAGCCATGTGCATTTTGAAAGATTGGTTTGTGCATCCGCTTTTATTAAAAGAAATACTGTAATACATTTGTATTTCATCAAATTCCTCTTGTTAGGAAATTCGTTCTAACAAACGTTTAGTACAAGCAAATATCAACTTGGATACCATACCAACCCAAAATGAAATAGTTTGATGAAAGCCATATCGTGTTGCTTCTATTACTGTATTTATTCTGTGCTTGTGTGCTGGCAGGGTGTGACGAGTGCTTCGACAATTATAATAATGTAATAAGTTTAAATGTACAGAAGTAAGCAAGTAACTAAACCACAGAACTGAACAAATAACTAAGTTTGTTTGTTCCTGCCATTTGGGCACAGTTTTTCCAGACTTTATTTATTTATTATTGTAGTTTTTTTTTTTTTTTTTTAGATTTTTTTGTTTTTACTGTTGCCTATGTGATTTTATTTAGTTTATTATTAATGAAAAATGTTCTATGGACGTTAGAAGTATTAATACGTAAAGAAAATTGTAGTTTTCTAACCTTCAAATTTTTTGTTTTTCATTAAGTTACATCGATAAGGTTAGCTTTAGTTCGGTCCAGTTTTTTTACCTTTTAAGTTAGGTAAGGTTAAGTTACCCTACCTGACTTAGTAACCTAACCTATTATTACCTTATCTAATAAGAAATGGAATATTTAATAGTAACAAAATTTAACCTAACCAAAACTATTTTAACTTATTAACTGAACATAAACTAACAAAACAAGAAACAGAAAATTTCAAAGGAAGTAAACTAACTTAAATTGTCTTTACGTACAACTACTTCTGACATCTATAGGAACATTTTTCATCAATAAATCATGCCTTAAAAATTATTAGTTTGGCTTGTATACGTTGAGTAGCTATTTTTAACTCCTATTCGACTATGGTCGAATATACAAAATATTGCTTAACTGCGACTTTAGTCAAAAACCGAATTATATGACTCTGTAAAGACTACGTACATAGTTTTCTTGCTTAAAATTAACCAAAAATAAACTTTTTACAAAAAACCAATTAAAAAAAAAATTACACTTTCTTGACATAATTAAAATTTTTTGTCCTCAATGAGTGTTAGCATAATTTTTACCATGTGATGGGGCAGATAGAAGTATTAAACTTTGTACCTGATGGAAGAACACAGTAGGAACGGGTAGACTTGTACAACAAGTAGGTGGGAGAGTAGAGAAATTTGTTTATGCAATGATAGATGTAAGATAGAGGCACCGAAAAAGGTACTCGAGTGACTCAATGATAGAAAAACAGACGGACCAGATGGTATTGGAAATGGAATGTTAAAGATGGGGGAAGGGGAGGTGTGCAGATACCTACAGGTACTCTTTTAGTAAGTCACTAGAATTTCGTAAGTTGCCAGTAGAATGGAAGACTGCAATAGTGGTTCCCATTTACCAGCCAGTTACAGACCAGTAAGCCTAACATCTAATGTTGGGAAAGTTGTGGAGAGACTGATGAGTGAATATATTGTGAGGGTAATGGAGGAGAACGGGAGTATGGACGATAGACAACATGGATTCAGAAAGGGGTGCTCATGTGAGACGCAGTTGGCAGGATTGATGGAAGATATAGGGGAGGCTATGGATGGGAGGAAATAGGTAGATGTGTGCTTTGTGGATTTTGAAAAGGCGTTCGACAAGGTGCCACACGTAAAGTTAATGATAAAACTGAATGAGTTGTTGGAGGATAAGATGGTGGTAAACAGGGTGGGAGAGTATCTGAGAGGAAGAACCCAGAGAGTACGAGTAGGACACACACTCTCAGAGGAAGGAAGGGTAACATCAAGGATTCCACAGGGTAGTGTTCTAGGACCCCTCCTCTTTTTAATTATGGTGGGGGATTTGGGAATAGACATGAATTGTAGGGTTCATCTTTTTTGTAGACTGTGTATTGTACAAGGTGATTGGAGAGGGTGGGGGTCTGCTGGAGGACATAAACAAATTGGAACAGTGGACAAAGGAAAATGAGATAAAAATTAACATAAATAAAACAAAATTTTGAGATTTACTCAGAAAAGAAAGGTAGTCAGACATATAGATGGGGAGGACAGGAGATTGGAGAGGCGAACAGATATAAATATTTGGGAGTTATTCTTCAGGATGACTTAAGATGGGGCAAGCAAGTGAAGTGTATTACAAGTAAAGGTAAAAGAGCGCTGGCCCTGCTGGGAAGGGTGTTAAGGGGCACAGACAAGAAAGTGAAAGAAAAGGGATATACAAAACAAGGATGAGGCCCTTTTTGGAGTATGCAGCGGCAGTCGGGGATCCGTACGTGGGAAGGGAGGTGGTAGCGATGGAGAAGGTCCAGAGAAGGACTGCTATGTGGAGGGCATAAGGGGAGAGAGACGATGATTTCAGACCATCAGTAATGGTGAGAGGACTGGGGTGGTGCACACTGCTGGATAGGAGGAGAATGGAGCGGCTGGTGAGGATGTTTAAGGTGTAGAGGGGAGTGGGTGGGTGGGCACAACTGGCTGACAAGATACAAAGAGGTTTAGTCAGGAGAAGGGGTGATCATGAGTGGAAGATACAGAGGGTGGGGAAGAGGACAGAGAGAGGAAAAAACACTATGATCGAGAGAACGGGGAAGGATTAGATTGAGTTGGCGAGGGATGTGGTTATAAGGTGACGGGAGCGAGGGAGTTTAGGAAAAGGTTGATGGGGTCGGAAAATTAAGAAGAGGTAGGTTAAGCAAATCTTAGCCACAGGGCTGAAACCCAATTGCAATAAAAAAAATTTAAATAAAAAAAAACTAATTGACAAGCAGTAATTCTACCTAATTTCAGCTTAATATTGTTGAAATGAAAATTTAAGCATGTTTGTAAGTAAGTAAATGTATGCCTAGTTTTGAAACATTACTTGTTACTACAATCATCAACCAGTCCTGAATAAGTTTTGTAAATGCAATTTGCTGTTAGATGTATTTTACACTTCCTCAGGAAATGGTGGGAGATGTTTGTGGTGTGCATGCATTACTGATGTCATTGTTGTTTACATACATGTATAGCTCTAATTGCAGTTGTGTCATGTAGTGATTTCAAACAGGCAGTAATTTTAATTAGTATTATGGCATTTAAACCCATTATAGAAAAGGTATGTTAGCAAGTGGTAGCTTTTATCTTTTTAGGTTCAAGAAATAAATGTTTATTTTGTAACCATTATTTTGTAGGACAAATTGGGAATGCAATGGTTTGGTTGCCAGGTACTTCAGTGTGGCTGGCTTAAGGGTGTTGAAGTGCGATAAAATCATAATTTTATATCTTGATGAAATAGTGTTAGTTTTGTAGACAATACTTGTGAGTACAGTTTCTTCTTTCGAAACAAGTTTAGCTCTCATAGTTTTTACATAACGGTGCGAAAAAATCAAAATTTGCTCGTTCTGCTGCCATGCAAATAGTAAAAACAAACTGATCTACATAAACAAAATAATTCACTGTGATATTAAATCCCATGAGCTATGCAATAAAGGATTTAAATTACCATAACGTAATATTTGAATTAAAAAGAAAATCGCAAAACTACAGTAAGAAAGTTGAAAATTCGGCAATTTTTTAAAACACAAAAATAGTTCACTGGATTTTTTTAAAAATATTTTATTACATAGCCCGTCATATGTTATTTCACTGTGAATTATTTCACTTACGTAAGTCAATTGGTTTTCACTAATTGCATGGTAGCAGAACATGCCAATTTTGACTTTGACACACCGTTATGAGAAAACTATGCGAGTTAAAATTGTTTCGTAAGAGGAAAATGTACTCACAAGTATCATATATAAAACGAACAATATTTCATAAAAATATAAAATTATGATTTTATCACAGTAACACCCTTAAGGCTCCGCTACAATTGATTTAGCACAGAAAACAGCACACGCACAGCACAGAGCTGCAAACTACAATTGAAACAGCACACACACAGAAACAGCGGATATTGTTAAAACGATAACATGCTACACTGGTAAATAATATTTGTGTGTGTTGGTATCACTGATTCAGAATGTTTTTATTGTTACCGCCTTTCGTAAATGACTTCTTTGTTTATTTTATAATACAAAATCGAGTGAATTTAATTTTTTTTATAAATTGCAGTAACCATTATGGTAAACCTTGAAAACAATTTCATTTCTAACAAATCAATTTACTAACTTTGGCGCAAATTTTTACAAATGTTAGTCAAATTAATTTCCATTTTCACCTGTTTTCAACCTGGTGGTATCCATGTTCTGACCGGCTGCGTACGGTGCACATGGACACGCGCGTTAAATTTTACTTTTTACCCAACTTTCTGTGCGCTGATCCTGTGCTGTTTATCTGTGCGCACATTGTAGTGTGTGGCATTTTGGAAACTGTGCTTTGGAATTCCTGTGCGTGTGCTACATTCTGTGCCAAATCAGTTGTATCAGTTGAACTGTTAGTATGTAGAAGGATGTGGAAGAGGATAGTTAGTATAGTTGAGTCAGTGTGTCTGGCAACCTGGACAACAGGGAAAACCTGGAAAAGTCAGAGAAATATGGTTGTCAGAGAAATGCCAGGGAAATTTGTGAAAATTCTGGAAGTTACTAAAGTTTTATAGTTACCTGCCAACTGTTAGGTATTTCTGTAAGTTTAGCAGGTTATACTCTGGCTCTAAGTTTAATTACCTTTATTTGAATTCGAGTTTGTGACAGTCTCATTATTTTCCGCATTTAAAGTTGTTGAACACACCTAGTCTAAACCAGCAGTTGCCTGTTTTTTTTTTGTAGCAGCGTCAGAATATTCCTTACTACTTGTCACAGAGTTCTGATTGCCAATAAGTGACAGATCTCAGTTTCTAAAGGTTTTTAAATTTAACCTTTATTCAATGCATATTTTGTATCAATGAATCAAAAGTGACAAAACAATTTGTGTTGAAGATGCTACCTTGAAAATGTTAAGTAGATCAATAATCCAATATTTACAGTAAAGCATTGCTTATCTAAACATAAATGGGTCATCAGAACATTGGAGATTATAGTGAATACCTATTAAATGTCAAAATATGCCCTGTTTTACAATAAAACAACAGATATTGGTCAGGAGTAACAACAAATAGAATTCACACTTGCTAGCAACTTAAGTATGTCTTGCCAATTGACACATTGATTTCTGTTATGGGGCATAGAGTAATACCGAACATTGGGTAAACAAAAGTCAGGTAAACAAAACTATTAAGTATTTACTGTAGTTACAATATTTGAAAGTATAATACATTAGGAGTCAATTGTATAGTCTATCGCATGAAAGAATTCCACATTTTGACAGTTCACTTCGGAGAAGTGTGTCTATAAACAGGATTGTGGAGACAGTGCTTTTCCAGGAAGCCAGGTAGGTTTAAAGCTCCAAACAATGGAACAGCCAGGCAAATTTCTCAGAAGAGTAATGTCAAAATATGGAATTTTTTCATGAGACAGACTGTAGTGTTTGTTTAGTTATGCCGCTGCAATTTTATGCCCATAATGTGTACATTAAGAAATGGTCACACCCGGTATACTGCAGAAACACTTTCCTGTGTGTGTGTCATGTCCCCCAAAATGAGTGTTTTAATGGGCTTCTATTGTATTTGTACATTATGTATAGTTTTCATTTTTCTGGAAAATTTCAATTTTGTATTGGAAAACCCGGAAAAGTCAGGGAACTTTTTTTTATCTTTTGTTTGCTGGACACCCTATGAGTGTAATGGATATAGATTATGGTTTCATTCAAAGTTAGCAGGATTACTAAAGGAGTATTTAAATGTATTGCAGCAGCAGGTGTGGATGTGTAAATATTGTGAAGATAAGAGTTTGGCAGATAGGGCAGGGGAAAAACAGGGAGAGGAATGTGTTGAAGTTGGCACACATGTAGAAAAGGGGCAGTAGGGAGCAGAGAATGGATGTGGAATATACCTAATCATTAAGAAGCTGGTGTAGGGAATGCCAGTTCCAAAACGAGAGGAGGATAAATATGACACATGGACAGGATTACGTTTAAGGATTATGGCACCCTGTGCAGACTTTAAATTGGTACCTTCCTCCTTAATAATTAATGAGAAATTAGCTGTAGAGTCCAGTTTTGGTAATGGTGAGATTGTTCCCCTAACACTCCAACTGAGAGCCTTGTTGCTGTCCACCACTTACGCACCCGCAAAACATACTTAATATACAAAAACTATTTTGGTCTAAATTCTTGCCGTTTGTGGAATGTATGATTGTTGAAAAGTATGTTGCAATTACTTCCATAAAGATTTGTTAGAACACTTGTTAACCCATAAACTTAATGAACTCGCAGTCGATGTCTGAAGACATGGAAGATATACTTCTGTTGTCCGTGTTTCCATATTTGGAAAGGTGTTGGGCAATTAACGGATCAAATTGGGTTACAAGTTCAAGATAGCCCAAAAAATAGGTCCTAATGTTTGGTCACTGCCCCAGAACGGAAGTCCCCTAACGGCTAATATTATACGCAGTAAGTACGGTAACATATCATGTTAAAGTGTCCCTTGAATACTTCATGATCATGCTGGGATAAAACTGAACTGTCAACAGGTTTTTCTTTTTTCTTGAAAGCTAAGTGGAAACATTATTTCTGTGGTCAACAAACTCTCTATGCTGTTTGGTAAGTTAGTTTGAAAGTGCTTTTCGTATCGTTAAACACATTTGAGAATTGGTACATTTATATTCAAGTAGGAATAACAGACATGGAACACAAAATAAACAGCCTTTTGAACTTAAGTAACAAAGTCTCTGTTAAAAGTGCCTCCAATTAGTTGTGTTAAGAAAAACAGAACCTGCGCTATTTGATGTTGACTGTTGAGAAATTACACAATAATCTTTGTTGTATTGAGCACCTTGAATATCTGAAGAAACTTTAGATAAGAATCACTGGTTTTAGCTGTAGAGACATTTAATTTTTACCATAAAAATAGCCCAAGTTTGCTTAAAAAAATTACGAACAAGTTTCCATTCTCAAATTAACTAGCAACTTGCCATCATGTTTAGAGAAAACAGCTTTTACACTCATAATAATAACCCCTTCGCCCGGTGGCAAGCTCACATGCCTCACTCTTCTTCCAGACCTCTCCTGAACAAACCAACCCTGTCAACCCTCACTGGCACCGCTCTAAGCACATTCCACTCCCTCACCAACCTCACCATCATTGACTGCCTACCCCTCTCCATCCTCCTCCACACCCTCCTGATCTTAAGACTGTTGTTCCCTCTCTCTCCATAATCACCCTTGATTAAATGGGAACCTAACTTTCCCCATCCTCCCTCTCCCTTCACCACTTTGAACAACCTAACAAGCCTTTCCACCCTTCGTCTGTCATTCAAAGTATTCCAACCCGTTTCCTTCATCATCACTGATGGTCTGTAATTACCCTCATCCTCTCTCTCCTGCCCTTGCCTTCACCCATCTAGCCACTCTCCTCTGGACCTTCTCCAGTTCTTGCACCTCCCCTTCCATGTAGGGATCCCACTCTGCCGCTGCATATTCCAGCATCGGGCGTACCATTGAGGTGTACGTCTTCTCCTTCACTCCACCACTAACCCCGTTCAGATCTCTTCCCAGCATTCCCAGGGCCCTTCTTCCCTTAGAAACCACTCTCTTCATTTGTCCCCTCCAACCAAGGTCTTCTTGCAACATCACCCCTAAAGCTGGTTTTACACGAAATGTGCATGAAATTTCCACGCAATATGCTGATATTGCATTGCAGCTCAGACACACAATTCTTGGAACCTCACATGCAATGCAAGCGGCGGTGCAATCTCAGCAAATAGAACATGCTCTATATTTCGATGCAAGTTGCGTGGAACAAGCAATGTGATTCGCCATTCACTGAAGTAAATGTATACACGTAGTTGTGAGTATAAAGAAAAACAACAAACACCATACAAACATGGAATCGATACCAGAGTGTTTTTTTGCAGTTTTTGGATGAATAGCTACAAAATAATGTCCAGCACACTATAATACAAAATCATTAAATTATCACAAGAAACATTTATGAGAGAATGTATTAAAGGCGGTGGCCGCGTCAGTATCGGAAGTCCGGGAAAAGACTACCGTGCCACTGAAGAGATAAAAAAACCAAGTTCCTACATGGTTCACAATTATTTTAATTTTCGCCAGATAACATTTCCATCACGGCAAGTGTAGCCTACATCATTTGCTTTCAGGTTATCCATTTGTACTAAATTTTTGGCGGGAAGAAAACAAATTGCATGTATATTGCTTGGGGAAATTGCGCTGTGTAAATGGCCTATGAGAGATTGCATGCAATTATTGCACGAGTGATTGCATGCAAGGAGCTGTGCGAGAAATAAATTGCGTCATGTAAAACCAGCTTAAGTACTTGTATTCTGCTGCCTTCCCATATCCTCTGCTCTCCCCTTCTGTATGTCTGCCTGCTCTTTACCCTCTTTTTAGTTAATCTCACTATCTTTGTTTTCTTGACATTAATCTTCATTTTATTCGTTTCCGTCCATTCCAGTACCTGATTAATGTCTGCGTGCAAGTTGTTTTTCTTACCTACTTCCAAATACAGTATACAGTCGTCCACAAACAATCTCATCCTGCCACCCACTCCCACTCCCATGTCATTTACCATTATAGTAAACAACAAAGGGCCCAGAACACTTCCTTGTGGCATCCCTGGAGTTACAGCTCCTTCTTTTGACGTGTCCCCCACTCTCACTCTCTGGCTCCGTTCCTTGAGGAACTCACCAATCCAGTCAACCACCCACCTGTCGTCTAGCAGTTCATTTACTTTCCTCATTAAAATTACATGTGGCACCTTGTCAAACGCCTTCTCAAAATCTATGAAGTAGGCATCCACCAGCTTCCCTTCATCTACAGATTGTATCAGATCCTCCAATAGTCCAGCCAGGTGCGTCTCACACGAGTAGCCTCTTCTGAACCCATGCTGATATTCCTGAATCCAGTTCTTCTCGTCCATTACCTCTACCACAAATTTAACCACCAGATTTTCCATTATCTTACCTGTGCTTGAGGTGAGACTTACCGGGCTGTAACTACCAGGCCTTGCCCTATCTTCCGCTTGCTTGTATACTGACACCACCAGACCTTCCTTCCACCTCTTTGGTAACTTGCCCTCCTCCATCGATCTGCCCAACAACACTTTAAGTACTTTATCACCCTCCCACCACAAAAAAATATGACATTACTTTACTTAAGCTCAAAAATAAATTGGACATGCATATTATTTCGTTCCAGAACGAGGACTTTTTCATTACTGCCAGTATTAGATTTAATGGAAATTGATGATTCAGGTACGTTATTTTTTAAAAATCTTAATATTCGGTACTTTATTTTACATAGTTTTATGTTGTAGTAGTTTCTTAGCAGCCAGTTTATTGTTTTCAGATCCACTAAGCTTTATATTCCTGTTGAAACAAAAATATAATCTCACACTTCAGTTCTTGCAGGAGTACTGCGATCAGTCTTCACAATTTTATGTACAGGCCGTAGTTTATAAGTTCAAATAAAAGCACCCTCAAATTAAACATAACAAACATCACCTCTTTAAATTAACATTTAAAGATTTATTACTGAATGGACTGAGGGTTTATAGATGGAGTGGTAGCAGTAGAGTGAACCCATAGTGTGAGTAATGTTGGGCAGTGATGTGATGGGCGCCAGTGACTGCGCACTGCGTGTAAGCACAACTTAGACTCGTGACAGTCAGTGTCTACAAAAATATTAAACCTTTTAAATGCATTAAACAATAAATACATTTTTTAGACAATAAAAATAGTAGGCTAGTATCAAAAAACAAATTTTCTTTTTAAATTTTTAAATTAATTTTTTCGTTCTTTTTCCTGCTGATTACAGCAAATATCTTAGGGTTAAGGGTCATTTCATATCATATTATCTAGGGCCATGTGCTTCAATGTCAGAGATTTTGTTCAAAATATTTTATCCAATGTAGGTACGCATAAAATAACAAATAATTTTTTACAGAATTTTTTGAGGAAAACCTGACGAAGGAGAATTTTTTAAGTTTTGAAATCTTGCAGCAGTTTATGTTCTCTAATGACCTACATCAGTTGATTGAAATTTATAATTCTTTTGGTTTTTAAGCTATCAGGTTCATTTAGGTGTCAAATAAAAGACAATTTTCAGCTCTTTTTAAGTACACAAAGAAAACATGCAAGAAAATAAAATTCCAAAAATTCATCTGCGTACAAACAAAATCTTTAGTTTTTACAAAATTTGCTATTACTCTTAAGTTACAAATATCACACCTTTGAAACTTTTTCTCTACAGTCATCTTACCACATATTAAATGTAGCAAAAAATTAAGAGGGTGTTTTTTATTGTTTTTGAAAAAAAATTGAATTACCATATTGTACCAGTATTTATGAATTTACAGGAAGCATTAAAAAAAATTTCATCATATGAAAAGTACAAGACTGAAAACAAGTTACTGTAGCATAGAATAATTAAAATACTTAGCATTAGTTAGTTTCCTGTCTAATGAAAATTATCTACTTATGTATACAAAACAAATAGGCTACACAGCGCAAGTGATACAGCCTTAATACTACAATATTCACACAACCTCTTTCATTAACTAATAAAATTACAAACATCTGATAGAAGTAAAAGATCTAAATTATTGTCAATAGTAAAATTCTGTGACTACAAAAGTTTTTGCACTAATTACAACAATCATAAAAAAAGTTTGCTACATTCTTCTGACAGGCTAAAATATTGGAAATTATCAACACACAAAAAAGTTAATCAAGTGCAAGTGACTGTATACATAACAATGACATCTATACAGCTTTTTGCAATATCCAAGGCCCAAATAAAAACGTTACACATGTGATTTACCAGTGCAAGTGATACATTACGTATTTTAACTACTTCTTGACAAATTAATATAAATACTATATTTCATAGCTTTGACTTAGCTAGATCATTAATGTTGTGTTGAGTGTACGAGCTGATAGACTTGTTAGAGAAGGAACAGGTACTTCTCTAACAATGTTTTCAAATGGTAGCCAATAAAAGTCTTCAATATGTGGCCAGAGGTATGTCCCAGAAGGTTAATTAGGATGCATGAATTCAAGTCTAGCATCTCTGTCACTGTCACTTACATTTTCCTACCCACCACTTTTTATTGTAAATAACTGCATAATATTTTTCAGGTATTATACTGATAAACTCTTCTTTTTCCAGAGGCCCAACAGACACCTTGAAAGAAATGTTAGAATTTGAAACACACTTTACAAGCAAGGTTGATTTGTTAAGGGGTTTAAAATAATGATTCTTTCTTGTTCCTGAAACTGAAGCAGTAATGTTGTAGCACTCTTGTAGAAAGTTTCTGTTTGCGTCAACTTCTGATGATGGTATGAAAAACACCTTAATACCTTTAAAGTTTTCCTCAGAAAATTTGAATAAATCTACAGCACTAAGAATAAGTCCGTCAGTCTTTTTTGTAAACTGGCTCTAGCTGCTAACCTTTTTACAGTTGTACCCACACCATCACACACATTTTTTCCGTGACTAGTAGCAAAGAAATGCCATTCAGCTGCAAGTTTGTAATCATCCTCATGATGGCATTAGTTTATAAAATTTTTGTAATTTTTGTGTTGAGCAGAGCTACCATCACTGAAGTAAACATGTTCAATGTGTGGTAGTTCTGACCGGATGTGTTGCAACATTGTTTTTTGATGAGATTTTTAAATGTTTGTTGCAACGGGAGTTTACAATTGGAATTTATTGGTTTGTGGACATACGTGACTAAGACTGCAAGCTGAGAAGTAGAGAACAGCCGGTCTCTGTGTCATTGTGGGGAACACAAGACATAAGGCCTGTGGCTGATTAAGGTAGTGCTAGTGTGCAGTGAAAGGACTAGGGATGGGCATAAGGATTGACTAGTTAGACTTTTCTTGAGAGAGAGAGAGAAGGCAGGGGGAGAAATAAGGCCACAGCAAAAGTGTAATATTCAGATATTTCATGTAGTGATATTTGGTTGAGTAAATAGCAGGACAATTTAATGTATAAACACACTGGCGTCTTTCTCATACAAGAATGTGGTCATCTTGTTGTAGATACTTGTAGCGTAGACCTACTTGAGTTCTGTGAAATGCCACCGAACATACAAGTGAGTAGCTAGTGTGTAATAAGGTTGGTTCAGTTTTTTTGTTATCTTTCTTGTAAGATTAAATTATTTTTAGTACAAAAACAAACATTGTGCAAATTACACACAGTTCTCCAAATGCTGCTTAAAAATCTGTATTCAACATTTTAATGGTTTATTTGGTATGATACTGGCCAGAACTCTAGCTATAAGTGGATTGTGATAAAGTGTGCACTTTTTAAGACAATATTGTCTAGAATAACAATTAAAAGATAATATTTCTAGTGACCTCAGATGCTAACTTTTGAGTAAGGTACTATCTGTACATTTTAATTACTACTGAAGTTTTTTTGGCAATATGTAGGTCATTTGTGATAAAGTGAGCACTACAGATTAAACTTTTGAAAAAAAATTTGCTGCATAAAATTCAATATTAAGAAGAGTTACATTATTGCTTGTATGGTTGGTAGTGAATTACCACATGTATAGAGCATCTTACTCTTAGATTGCAATACAGAGTTATAGCTCTCTCTTTTCAGCGCACGGTAACTGCCATAAGCAATGTCTTTGTTTCGGTACACATTCTTGCCAAAAATCCACAAATTTTGTGTTGTAATTTTGATCTTAAAATAGTCTCATATTATACAGCATCAAAACATGCATCAAATGATATATTTGTTTCATCATTTGCACCATTATAAGGATTTTAAAAAATTTGAAAACAAACATCATTGAATAAATCACATCATAACTTCAAAACTAATGGTAAAATAATATTGAAATTTGTTATGGTGCATAACTTTATACATCTGGATGCCAAAAAAAAAAAAAAAAAACAGAAGACTAGAATTTTTTTTATTACGTGTATAAGAATTTTTTTGCTAACCTTATGTGCGTTACATTATAGAATGAAACATTAAAAACATGCCCAGTGGGGAATGTTTTTATTTTTCAATTTAAATGGGGGGATGAAAACGAGAAAGTTCGTAATGAGCTGAATTTATCTTTAAAAGTAACACCTCTACAATAGCTTTAACCATTCTCTTGTTATTAGCGGAAAATATGTTGCGTATTAGGTGAACTCACTCGCCCGCCAAACCTAGACGTCTGACAGGCTCTTAAAGTTCTGTTATCTTTACTGACAGTGAGGTTTTCTAATGGTAGGGTAGTAAATAACATGCCGTCTTCCTTTAGTCAGCAGATTTTTTTCGTCTCGTTTAATGCTGTCCAGGAGTTGCACCCGTCTCTCGCGGTCACGTGGTTTGTTGTGACCAGTGACTGATATCGAAGTAAGAATTGAGTTAATGTATGTTCATTTGCTAACATTTATTTATATGGAAAGCAAAACTTCCAAGAAGACATCAATTGGCTGCGAGGGAGGGAGCGAAAAATTGTTTGAACATAATCCAGTATTTTTCATATACGTACTATTAATGAAATGAAAGGCAAACTAACACCCCTAAATAAATATAAAGCCATGATCGATTATTTCTGATCCTTGTGCAATAGTTATGTTTTATTGAAATGCATTAATATTAAATTTTTTAAAACTTATAAATTTCATTCTAAAGTACAATAATAAGGGTAATAATTTAGTTCAATAAAATATTAAAGTACACATTAGAGGCTACAAGTGATCTTTTAACGATTTTTGCAATGGGTTCATATTATGAACATAGAATTTTCTTTTTGGACAAACGCCATTGCGAGCAAATGCTGCGGTATTGCAGAAAATCCTATAATAAAACAAACACGAAGAAAACCCAGTAAGCGGTTGTCAACAGACATAAAATATACAGATAATTCCTGAAAGGAATTTAGTCGTATCCCGTAAGGCGACACAAGGACAAGAACAGATATAAACAACACAAAATTAATTCCTAAGTGAAATATAGTCAACTGGAGAAGGACAACACAAGCAAAAAACAAAAATCAGACAAAAAATAATAAAAAAACTCAACAAAAATGGGGTGTGCGGAAAAAAGCACCAATTGTATGAACGGCAACACACATAACGCGAGACACAAATGAATGTGAACACAGACAAAACACAACACAGATGGAAAATAGTAGGCTTCTCATGACGACTACAGATCATCTTGGTGTTTTTGAGCTTATGGCTTCTGTCACTGTCGGAATTTATCAGTGTAGTTTACTGGTGTTATTTTAAGCAATTACTAGAGGCAGTGAAATTTCGCATATGATGACAACGCAAAATTTTAGATAATCTTCATAAACTTAATTTAGCAATGTTTCCTAGGAGTTTTTTACTAAACAAAAGCTATTTAACGCGTTTCACATTTACGGAAATCCCATCATGTTTCGCGAAGTAACAAACTTACCTTGAAATATTTTGTTATTCACGAAATCCTCAAATTTTTTTAACAAAATTCCACATTTCA
Organism: Medauroidea extradentata; assembly: GCA_003012365.1. Classification (NCBI taxonomy): domain Eukaryota; kingdom Metazoa; phylum Arthropoda; class Insecta; order Phasmatodea; family Phasmatidae; genus Medauroidea; species Medauroidea extradentata. Next base: position 52,723 of record PNEQ01064184.1, on the reverse strand, counting down.
GCGAACATTGTCACTTCAAAACTTTGTAAAACTTTAATGTACGCTTTAGCGTAGTCACTGGTTTGTAAATAAACGCCCACCATCTTGAAGAAAAGCTTTCTAACGCTGTCGCAGGATTATCAAAGTGAAGGTAGGTAGATAGATATTTATTGTTCAGTTGAGCAAACAACAATGCCAATTGAACTCGTCAATGAGTAGATACAAAAAAAAACATACAAGACAATTAACAACACGAGTAGACAAGACAAACAAAAAAAATTTGCAACCATTTAAGTATGCTTGCGTTCACTGCATGTTGGGACCTCTTTAAGTTAAATCAATACCTTATATACAGTACAGTAAATGAGATAAGAGGAGCAGATGGTTGTTGATATGCATATACATACACTCACAAATATGCTAACTGTTACAAGTCAAGTCTGCTCATGATTATTAACATGTACATATACTAAAGTAACATCTGTATGACAATTTTTTATTTTTGCTTAAAACTAGGATTAGAAATTTAATTGTCAGACAAATATTCTTGGAACACAATAAAAAGAGTTTCTTGCAGAAAGATTTAATTGTCAGACAAATATTCTTCAACACTATAAAATTAGTTATTTAGCTGAAATTTATACAAATGATCTTTGAACAGGCTAGAACTATTTAGAATTTTTATACTTTTAGGTAGTTTATTGTAGAACCTTATCCCCACATTTATTGTCTTTAGTGTCTGCGCTCTATTTACATTTTTTAGATGGAAATTATCCTTTGTTATGATGTTGTGACAATGTACTTGGGCATTTGTGTCATATTTAATTTTATTTTTGTGTATGTGGAGTGTCTTGTAGATATACATGCAAGGTACTTACTGTGAGAATGTCTTAACACCCTGAATATGTTTCTGCAACTTTTTGTTGGAGGCAAGTGTTTAATTATGCGCAAGGCTTGAATTTACTTGTATCCCAAAAAATTATCCCATAACTGATGTGAGTGTGGACATAAGAAAAATGAACTGATTTCAAACATTTAATTGAGGTTATTCCTGATAGAGATTTAAGTATAAGGCAAGACTTGATCAACTTTTTTACAATGTGTCTTACATGAGCTTTCCACGATAATTTGTCATTTTAATTTGTATGCCGCATGAAAATAAAGCGGGTATATATTTATTTGTAAAGAGGCATTGTGAACTGTTTTATAAATAAATACTCAATTTATTGTTCTTGCACATGAATTATTACTATCGCAGTTCGATTAATGTAAGATATGCCAGTCTCGGCTATTGGTAACATTGGTACCATACCTGTACGATATATCTCTCGACAGTTGAAATCGATAGTCATCGAGAACGTAATCAATGCAATCGCCGTATGGCCGTTCACTTGTGATGCATTGTTGGTTTTCAAATTTTTTATGAGTGTGGCTCGTCAAACGTGAAATTGCAGCCACATTTAGTGTTAATTGTGAAGTTAAAATCCAGCATTCAAGTTCGTTTTATTTCATTGTGTTGTTTCGTAGTCCGAATGAATATTTTAGTTACATTAGCTTAAATCGGTGAAATGCCCAAAATTGTGTCTGTATTTCAGCGTGCGCAGGAATATGAAACGGAAGGTTTTTACGTTTTGGACAGAGAGAAGAAATTTATAATGTGCAAATTTTGCAATGTTAGGGTTGAGTGGAAGAAAAATGAGACATGTGATAAGCACTGCGAGTTAAGCAGTACACACAAAACAAGAAAACAATCAGGAAGTGGTTTGAAACGTCAAATTTCTCTTCAAGAAAATGTCAGTACATTAACAAGGATAAAACATGAAAAATACGAGTTCACAAATGATACAGTATGTAACTCCCATTGCACAGTTCTTTCAAAGATCATATACAGTATGTACTTTTGTTCAATCCGATACTCCCCTAGAAAATGTTGCCAATCCTGCAGTCAGGAATTGGATGAATATATACATTGAAGGTACACATTTTCACAAACATAATTGTGTCCCTACCTTAAGTTAATATGTTAAAAAATTCAAAGTGATAGAAGCATAACCATTTAAATTTCCTGTATTCATTGTAAATACTTACATTTTGCACAATTCATAATTGGATAGAGCTAAACCACAGCCTAAGAAGGGGAGGTCTGGAAACCGATACCAGCCAGCCAGCAACAATGGTACACTTAATGTTGGGAATGTGTTTTGGAGACTAAAGAAGTCGGTAGTACATTTGTTGAATGTTCTCTTCAGTGCATGCATAACAAGACAATTTTGTGTTTTGTAGTAATGTGAATGGGCCATTGCCCAGTGTTAATTTAAGTAAACCAGTACTGTACTTTACTTATATTTTACTAACGCAAAACAAAGAATTGTGTTTTACTGTTTGTAGTAATGTGAATGTGGCATTGTAAATTGAAGTTATTATATAGTAGTTTTTGGTATACACTACAAAAATATAAACAGAAAATAATAAAAATTGGGTCAATCTAACCCCGGATGACGGTACTTAAGTTATATTTTATTATCGCAAAACAAAGAATTCTGACCCCCCAGGGGTAACACTGACCGCTGGGGTCAATTATTTTAAAACTTTGATTTTCAATATTAAAAATTACTGTTAATGAAACTGTTTATAAACTGAAAGATAGCTTAAATATTCTACTTTCATATACATATGTTAATAATGTTTAATAAACATTTCCATTACTACAATAAAATATGTTTTGTGACCACCATTTTTTTTTAAAATTACATTAAAAAAACTTTTATCACACAGAAGAAGTGGTAAGTCCCAGAAAAATGTAAATAAAATATACTATATGTTATTTGTTTTGGTGACAATTAAACATTGTTTCATCTTTCTGCTGCCTCTGCATCCCTTTAAATAGTTTAAATTTTAAAAATGTGGTAACATTGACCCCTACCTTTTCTGTCATATGGGTAACATTGACCCTTGCTAAAAATGCAAAGTTAGCAGTTTATTTTCGAATGTATGTCATATCTGGCCACGTGGCTAAAATACAAGGCCATACAGTGATGTGAAGTGAATTAAAAAGTTTATAGATTTAATGCAGAATCCAACAGGACTAATTCGTAGGTACTAAGAACTATTTTTACCTGTAAAATTAGCATATACCTACAGGTCATGTTGCACTGACATTTAAAAATTCCTAAATTTTCTGTTATTAGCTTAACTTTTTATGAGTTATATGTTTGTAATTTCTTTAGGTTATGTACAGTAAATTTGCAAGTATTTTGTTTTTATTCCAGGTGTTGATTGAGTTCAGATAAAGAGAAAATTTCTTTATAATGCCTAGAAATTATCAGCGATCACCAGGCTCTTGACATTACCTAGATGTAGATTCAAAGAAACTAGAAGAAGTGATACACGTAATAAGGGAAAACCGTGAAACTATTAAGGGTGGTGCGCGGAAGTGCGGCGTTTCCAAAAATACTATAAGAAGCCATCTTAGGAATGAAGTGGCCCCTAAAATTGGTACACCAACTGTTTTCACTTGTGAAGAAGAGATTTCCTTAGCTCATGCCCTTGCAACTACTGCAGACTGGGGCTACCCAATGGATTCGCATGATGTCAAGATGGTTACAAAATCTTACCTAGATAGACTAGGTCGTCAGGAGAGAAAATTTACAAACAATTATCCCGGAGATGAGTGGGTGTCTAGTTTCATAAAGAGGCAGGCCGACATTCTTACAACACGGTTGGCAAATAACCTATGTCGCAGCAAGGCTCAAGTCACAAAGGGAGCTCTTGAGAAGTACTTCAATAACTTGAAAACAACTTGTGAGGGGATTCCACCAGAAAATATATTCAACTACGATGGTCAAATTTATCTGATGATCCTGGAAGGAAGAGGTTGATTTTCCGTCGTGGTGTAAAATATCCTGATCGTGTCCTTAACCACACAAAATCATCTACCACTGTAATGTTGTGTGCTTCAGCTTCAGGTACTTTGCTCCCTATTTATGTAGTGTACATGAATGAAAACATATATGATACTTGGACACAAGGTGGACCAAAGGGACACCCATGTTGTGCTCATCGTTGCTGTTCAGGTGGAGTACTTTACAACAGGACAAGTCATGGGTGGTTTGATAGTGCAGTTTTTACAGACTGGTTCAAGAAAGTTTTCTTACCTCATGCCAAAAAACTACCAGGTTCAAAAGTGTTAATTGGGGACAACCTTAGTTCTCATTTTACATCTGAAGTACTGGTACTATGTGAAGAACACAATATTAAGTTTGTTTGTCTTCCAGCAAACACCACACACCTGTGCCAGCCTCTTGATGTTAGTATTTTCCATCCACTGAAAGTAAAGTGGCGTGAAATCTTGACAACCTACAAAACAAGTTACTCACAGTACGCAACAGTCCCGAAAGCCATGTTTCCTTCATTGCTTAAAGCGCTGTTGCTTGGCATTCAAGACAAAATCGAAGATAAACTAAAAAATGGTTTCAAATCAAGTGGCATTTTCCCATTCAACATGGAAATGGTTTTTGCAAAACTCCCAGGGGAAAACAGTGTTACTACCACCAGCCAGAAGGATGTTGTAGCCGATTCTCTGGTATCATACTTGAAGTTGATTCGTGAAGAGGGAAAAAAGCTTTCTAGTGAGATTACCAGGAAAAGGAAGATTTTAGTAAGTCCCACTAAAGCAATAACTGCTTGCGACATTTCAAATAACAGTGTTTCAACGGCCAGCTCAAAAACTGAGTCAGCAGCAGCATTAGGCAAGAAATTCCGAGACAAAATACTGGTAAATGATGCAGGAGAATCCAGTAGGATGAGTAAAATGAACCCAAAGAAAATTAAATGTGCTACCAAAAAGGGGTACCGGTAGAATGCGTCATCACCTGATTCAAGTGATGCTGAAGAGGCCACTGTTACGATGGAAGCAGACAGTGATAACACCCTTACAGATGAAGCACCGGTAGAAGACATTGAACTGTTTGAGTGTGCATGTGCAGAACTTAAAACAAATGATTTTATTCTTGTGAAGGTTCCTGGAGGAAAAAGAGGAAAAACTATCTTCCAATACGTGTGCATTGTTCAGAAAGTCATTGTTGATGAATGTGTCTTAGATGTCATGGGGCTACATTCCACTGACAACACGAAAACATCATTCACTCCTAGAGAAAGTGATGTTTTCTTTGCAAAATTTGGTGATGTGATAGGAAAGCTTCCATCCCCTACACTAGAAACACAAGGGCGTGGAATAAGATACAAATTTCCAGGACGTGTTTTCGTTTAAGAACTTTGGAGCTGGCTATTAACGTATAAAATTATTTTGAAAGTTCATGTTGGCAGAATAATTTCTATATGTAAATTGATTGTAAATTTTATGTTTAAATAATGCTCAGTGTAAACTTCGGTAATGTTTGGATGTATAGTTTAAATTGAAAGTGAGTGATGTTATGTTACCCATACGTTATTATAGTATAAATTTAAATAATCTTGGAAGTGTTGATTTCACCTATGTTAAATAATTATATTTTGTGTCTAGAGGGGTTTAATTGTGCTACTGAATATTTACATGACAATTGATGAATTACAAAACACATTTTTAAGGAAAAACAACCCAGGGGTCAATGTTACCCCAAAACCTGGGTAACATTGACCCCTCATTTATCATTATTTATTTTGTTATGTATTATAAAATAATTTTTTAAAGAACTAAAAATGAAAGATGTTTTCAATGTTTAACTATTGAAGTTATTATATAGTAGTTTTTGGTATACACTACAAAAATATAAACAGTAAATAATAAAAATGGGGTCAATCTAACCCCGGATGATGGTACTTAAGTTATATTTTATTATCGCAAAACAAAGAATTTTGTTTTTTCGAAATAATTTTTTGTTTACCAAAATAAACATTTTTTTAACACAATTTTATTACGAAAAGGTCAAATCTATTTACAGAAATAGACCGATTTTATTCACCACTTTTCACTGCGTCTAGGAATTACTAATTTGACTTTTTTTAACCTAGTAAAAAATATAATTACAAACATTCAGCATCTGTCAGCAAACCAAAAAAAATGAAAAATAATTTTAATGCTCACTGATGTAATTTCAGTTGCAGTTGAACCCTTTCCCTTAAAACAAAATTCTGTGTGCATGTAGGAGAAATTCAAACAAAATAAATTATTGCATCTATGCATGACAAAGTAGGTTACTTGAAAAAGTAATAACATTTAATATTTTTAGAATGTTTGGTTATCTCAGTATGTGTCTTCCCAGTGCTGACTACACACATTTTAGGAATTAACATTCCATTGAAAGACAAGCAAATCAGACATGTGAAGGTGGTAGAATTTTATCCATAGGAAGCTCATAGGTGGCAGGTGTATTGCATAGCCCATGTAGTATAAAGTCTGCTGTAAACCGAACAATTTTTGCAGTAGTTTCAGTATGTATAATTTTGTCTAAGGACTTGGGCAAGTACAAGGTGTGGCAACATAACTTCCTTTATTAATGCTATAATAAAACACATGGTATGAATCAGTAAGTTTTTATTTTAATTTGCATAATGTATGCAATTTTCTAAAGTATGGTTTTACACAGTGTTGAAAATCGAATCGGATAGGTTATGCCCCCCATTCATACACTTAGTATCCAATTTCTGGTACATTTCTCACAACATTTACTACCATAGCAGCGGGTATGTTGCAATTTTTGCCCGGTTGTTGGCCTTCAGGACGTGTAGGGTCCTTGGACGGCTTACAGAAACGCGGGATATCAAATAACCCCACATAAGAAATCACAAGGGGCCAAATCTGGTGAGTGGGTTTGCCACTCCAAACTGCCCCTTATGACCTGGGGTGCTTCGGGATGTGTTCCCTCGAAACAGCCAACGATGACCCTTCTTGTTGGAACCAAATGTCCCATAAGTCAACTTCATCAAGTAGTTCGAAAAGTACGCCTCGACAGCAAATGCCCGCTCCTCACTGTCCCAACGCTTGATGGCGACTGAACACAGTGGGGACAAAACATTACATCAATGCACCTCTAATGAGACCATTCCTGCCCCGCTACGACGTCTACAGTCTGAATGGCGCACACTTGAAAAAGGAAGTTGCGTTGCCGCGTGTAGCTTGACTAGTCACAAGGACAGGCACTGGTTTTGTCTCACGCTGTATCAATTACCTTATAGTAACACTACAGGAGACGTCAGTGTTGATGAAAAAATAGGCTTAATCTGCCTGGGAATGTGACGTAAACTCTGCGTGCTGTAATGCATCTTCAACCCATTTACTTTATATTTAAATAGTGCGGTACATTACTGTGCTAGGTTTGTGTAGCCAAAAATTATTATAAAGTCTTGTTTCTTCCTTTTTTAAATTGCTGTTTGTTGTAAATTGTCAATTTATCATTGACGTAAAGTGGCTGTCTACATAGCCCACCGAATAGCGTGAGCTTATTCGAAAACTGCTTAGTATGCTTAAGGGGTGTCTACTTAGGAATAGCATTCACAGAACATTACGTGTGTGTATTTCATGTCCTCCATGTATCTTAGTTTATTACCACAAGGCCGAAAATGGTGAAAATGGTTGTTTTTTGCGGTCTTTCATTAGAAATGAAAATCTTGGTGCAGAATCTTTTAAAAGACACGAGCTTGTAGAACACACATAAAACCTTTGCTATTAATATTATATCATAAAATGATAGTCGCCACTGAATGTCTCGTAGAGGCGAGTTGTCAGCGAGAAGACTGACTGACAGTTCAGTGACTTGCACCTAGAGGCTACTGGGCGGCGTAATGCGCATGCTGCGTCGTCCTTATTACTTCAGCACTTCTAGGCTTCTAATGTCCAAAATAAGTTCATCTTGCAGCCACCTTAATTTTCAGCAATTTTGAAGATCAGTATAGGTCATTCGGAATAAAGTGAGCACTATAGATTTAACCTTTGGAAAAAATCACTAGCCGTTAACTGTATATACGCCACCGCTACCAAGGAGTTACTTTACTGCTTGTATGGTTGGTAGCGATTCATTGCATGTAGTTCCGTGTGTTTTCCTATTTGAATACAACATTAGTGAAAGAACATATGATGAAATCGACCTCTCTGTATTTAATATACTTCAAAATATTTACTTATGATCTTACTGATATTCATACTTACTGTATAATTAGACTCAATTGGCGCGAGAATGTGACGCTATCGCCAACATCGAGTCATCTTGGTCTGTACAGCGTGCTCCGTGCTTCAGACAGTTAAAAATTCCGCCAACAGGTGGCATCAGAGTTAGGATTTGCGTGCGTTTGTCCGTTGTGCGTATATACACATTCAAATGTATTGGAAATTACTTTGAGTATCATTGCCGAAATGATGTGAAACCATCGGTAATCTGTAAATTATGTTTTACTTTTGCCGGCCTAGAAACAACATACTTTTTATTTCACATGTTACGAAAATATGTTATTTATTGTTTCTGAAGTGTGTAGTCGTTGTTCGTTGCAGTAGAACTGAACGAAACTTGAATATTGAATAGTGTGTTTCATGTCTGTTTTAGTGGTGGTTTTGCGTTACGTATTCAAATAAAATATGCCCTCGTTTACGAGATTTGTAACGGCAATAGTGCGTGTTGTTTAGATTAGTCGATGGCCAGTAACCAGACATTAACTCGCAGGTATTTATAACTAAGATTACTTTTTTTATATCTTGTATTCAGCCCCCGTGCATTTAATGAGTAGATATTGTAGCTAAAATTTATCGGAGCAGTTTAATGTAGTTGTAAACATTGCATGACCCTATGTAAATAAAAGCACGTGGCATTATTTGTGTTTACATTCGGCGGAAAGATATAAACTGGCAGGAAATAGAAATTAATTGGGGCTTTTTTTAGTGTTCACTTTGTTTCGAATCACCTATACAGTACTACACATCTATACAACTTTTGCTTGTAGAATGAACTCTCACTTATCAGTGGGCGGATTAACTGTGACACAGCCATAATTATCTCCTGTAAAAAATCTTGACTGTCCATAAAAATGGTGAATGTCAGTGATTCTTAAAATATTATTTTCAGTTTGTAATAAGGTTTAAGTCCAACTTCCATATTAGTAACAAATTTCGAAATCCAAGCAACTGCTACTATGTACACAAGAGCTGTGGTATGAAAAATGTGCATAAATAGCTCTACAGAAATTCTTCTGCATGTGCAGATGTGATTTTTCTGTGGGGTGTAGTAGCAAGGGAAAAGTTAAGTATTAAAAAAAAAAGCACGAAGAAGACACTGCGTGTATGTAAGGAAACCTTAAAATTAATTTTGCTGTGGCAAAAAATTACATAAGTGAGATTAATGTGGAATACCCTTTCATGTCTTGAGGGAGAAGGCAGAGTCGTTATAAATCTTCATTTATGGAAGATGGAAGGTCTGCAGTAGCCAGTACTTTGCTCTTAATTTTTCAATTGGATTTGGTGCATATGTATATTTAATTGAGCTTGCTTGCACGTTTATAGATATGCAGGCTAATGCATAGGGTTGACAGCTGATGGTTTGGAAATTGCCGCACATGCTGGTCTTGTTGCCTGTGCCTGTGCTTAACTGTGTCAAAAGTTTATTGATTGCATTGTACAATAAAACTTTTAGTTAGTGAATGTTTCACATATGAGGTGAGGAGCAATAAAGGTAGTCTAGCACTTAAGGGAAGTCCTCATTTGTATCATGAACACAGTTTTAGCATGTCAGTAGAGTTCTTTGCTATGTGAAACTGGTTCATTTGTTCCCAGTATCTTTATTTGTTAAAAGATAACGTACTTCAAACTATGTTATGTTTTAAACTTATGGCACACATACTAGCAACATGTTTTTGGGGCCCACACAGAGTAGCTAGAAACTGCTTATTCAAACTGCTGTGTCTGGAGAAATACCAAACTGATGTATAAAAAAATATAAAATAATGTATTCGTCTAAACTTTAACTTATAGTTTCTACAAATAAAATTATAGTGTCACTGTTTGAAATAGAAAAATTACAACTACATAAATACTTAGTTCTAAATGGCTGCATTACGTTTGATGTGGACACCAGTGTAAATACTATATATTGTTTCTTTTTCGTTACTGCCTCCACTGGGCCAAACAGCATGGCATGAGGACTTGTCTTAACTAATTGGAGATGATGTGATTGGTACTTGTGTGTGGGGTTCGTGAAAGGGGCTGACAACATGGTGCTGTTTGTTTGCACAGGTGCTGTCATGTTGTAAGTGTGTGCAGCTTTGAAAGGGCAGCAGAGGGTCACATGGCAAGATGGTGTTCTTGCTAGACAGTATGTGCCGACTGTGCATGTCTCAGGAAGGGATCTTGTACCCTATCTTCTACCAGGACGCAAGCGGTGGACCCACTCACAACCTCCCCAGCAAGATCATGACATTCGCAGCTGTGAAGGTGCGTCTTCACCTCCCCAACCCTTGCCATCTGCCCCCTCACCCTGCATGAATGGCCTCAGCTTGCGTTGAATGCAACTAACATTTATCAATATTGATGCAGTTTTAGCAGTTTGTTCCTACCTGGAAATATTAGGGAAATTTCAGGGAATGTTTGTTCCATCTGGGAAATTACCTTGCTTGACTCATTTTTAGTTGACATAAAATTCACAGGAAAGAAACTAATGGTGCTCCAAGAGCATTTTCACATTTTTTTGATTGAAAAATTATCATAGCGTAAATGTAATCATATTTTCTTGCCAGGTTCTTAGTCATTTCCACAGAAATTTTGTTAAATTCACTAGCTGGACAACACAAAAGTGTTCAAAACAACTTGATCTCTTTATCATCATCAGTTACCGTATCTGCCAGCATATAGGAGGACCCTGCATTTAAGATGGGTCATGGTTTTGAAGGTACAAAGTCTTGAAAAAAGAGTAAATTATTAATTTTGAAATTCCCGACAGAAAAATATTTTTTTTTCCTTTGCCAGAAACATTAAAAATATAGTTTAAATATTTCTAATGAATTGATTACTGTTATATAAACATGATAGGAGACACATAATCCAATAACATTGGCCACTACTGCCCTACGGTCGCCCAAGAGCCAAGGAAATGCATGGCGGCGGGACACGTGGCCGGCCGGCAGCTGTGTGCGACTTCGCGGCAACGCCGGACTGAGGCACGTGGTGCGCTACATGGCAATGCTGGGCTACAACAGCTGCTTGCAAGGTCATTACATTCCTGTGCGCTGTCGTTGCCTGCCAGCCTAGCACTAGACAGTAGACACTTGTGGTATGGTACCTAGATCCTCGTTTTCTCGGCCCAAGAGTTTTGTGCTGGCGAGACAAATGATATAGGCACGCGGTACCTAGATCCTAGTTTTCTCTGCCCGAGAGTTTTGTGCTGGCGAAACAAAGGATCTAGGCGCGCGCTCCAGCTGTATCGATCGCTGCTTCGCTGCGAGGTAAAAGTGTCCTTTGTTATGAATATGATGCTTATCAAGATTTTGTACCTTAATTTTATTAAAAAAACAGGGCACTTGTTTTCATTTGTGACGAAAGACGCAATTCCTTGAAACATCATACAGCTCCACAGCATAACTTTAAAACGATTTTTAGGTTACAAAAAATTTTCGCACCTTCATATAAGACGAGTAGCAATTTTTGAAGACCAAAAATATGTAAAAATAGTTGTCTTATATTCCATCAAATACTGTAATATGTTGAATAAATTGCTGAAAACTTGTTTTCATGCTTGCTAAAATCAGGGAAATTTTGTATTTTTCTCAGGGAAATCAGGAATTTTCTTTGTTATAAGTGGCTGCCCTAGTTTAACTCTCGTAATATGCATTTGTTTGATGACATAAATCCAAGAGGCACATTTGAACCTGGCCATCAGAAACGATTCTAGATAAACATATGTGAGGGTATTATCAAGGACCTGTTTAATTGGGTTGTACATTTTACCTGGAAGACTAAATACCAATATTTACTTACATTTTTGTGGATGCAACATTGAGCGGTCTCCCTGGTCTTATAGGGAGTTTGAGGTTATTTATTGATTTTGAGCCCTTGTTCTGGGTAAGGATCTTTTTCTTGGTTTTGGCGTCATATGCCTTCTATTGTGTTTGGATTGGTGGTCGGCTTCTGCTGTTTTTCTGAGAGGTTTCGCCCCGGTTGACGGAGCTAACAGACTTCTCTTGGCCGCCGGACCTGCCACTCCACTGGCCATGGAGGGGAGGGTCTGGGGGGTGAGAGGGTGTGGTTCTGCCGGCTGGCGGCAGGGGCGCTGTAGATAGGAGGCAGGGAGAGGGAGCGAGCTGCGGTGTGGCGGCGTGTGCCAGAGAGGCGGCACTCTCAGGTTGAACTTCGAGCCAGCATGTTCTATCGCTCCGAGTCCAGAACTACTGGATGATGTTTCACTGCTTTAAGGCATAATATGTGATTTCAACATAGGTGCACCAGCCCATTTCTGCGTAGGTGTGCACGATGATTAGAACTCTAGGTGTGTGGATCGTTGGATATACAGGGTGATTGTGAATTCGACCAACAAACTTGGTAGGGTGATTCCTTACGCAAAATAAGGTAGGGTTAACGTTTGACAATTGTCCCGTAAGTGCATATGAAGGGTGTTAGGAGCCCTTGAAAATGTGTTTTCAAAATCGATTATAATTAAAATATCGAACAACGCTGAAGATGTAGCAACAACAACGTGGACATGTTATGGGCTACAATAAGATGTCTGACCCCAACATGGTAAGGTGGTACAAATCATCCCCCTTCATGGACAAATGGCATATTTGAAATTTCGATCGCATGAAATTCGGTAGCCGTAACGTGTAATCGTAATTTGACCATTGTTTATGAAAGAACATGTTCAAATCAACAAAAAAGGTTGCCTTAGTACAAGACTCTTAGGCCAACCATTTCCCCAGAAACAGCGATGTAAGTAACGGAGGGTCGAGTGGAGTGTCGTTACCTAACGCCTGTGCGGATATGTAACTTTTCTTGCACCGCTACCACAGAGCCATACTGAGCATTAAATCGGTCAAACGTGTCCGCCTCCTAGCAAGGTGATCCAGGTTCGATCCTCAATGGGGTCACCCTGGATATTCACATATGGGAATTGTGGTGGACAATGCCGCTGGTTGGAGAGTATTTTGGGGATCTCTCATTTCCCCTCGTTGCCCTACATTTTCCCACAAGACTGTATCCGCTAAGAGGCGCCCACATTTGTCCACTCCTTCGTTTTGTTACATGTCGGATAGTACGTGGAGTCAGTGAAAAACAACAGGTATTGTGTAATTACATTTATTTACACATTACACATCTTACAAAAAAGGCTCGATGCAATGGCCATTATGTTCTACGCACAGTTCGCAACGACGCACCATGTTGTGTCGAACACGTTCAAGACACCCTGCATGCCGGAAATGTTGCCGGCAGCTGCGACAATCCGCCCGACAAGATCTTCTTCCGACTCCACCGGGGTCTCATACACGACATTCCGCATGAGCCCCCAGAAGTAAAAGTCCAGCGGATTAAGGTCGGTGATTGTGCAGGCCAGGCAATGGGTCCACCGTTGCCGATCCATCGGTTAGGGAATCTGTGGTTAAGGTACGTGCGGACGATATGCGCACGATGGGCCGGGGCACCGTCATGCTGTAACCACATTTGTTGTCTAGCTTGCAATGACACCTCCTCTAACAACTCTGGAAGAGTTTCCTGCAGGAACACGAGATATCTGTGGCTGTC
>PNEQ01064184.1:20321-38936 GCA_003012365.1 Medauroidea extradentata | reverse complement strand
GAGAGATGGCTGTTGCGCGAATTTGAAATGCCATCCCGCTGGAAGAAAGCCTCGTCAGTAAACAGTATGTTGGCTTCAAACCCACGCACTTCTTGTCTGTGGTGAAGGAACCACTCTGCAAACTGAACTCGTCTGGGATAGTCGGCTGGCCCAATGCTGTGCACTCTCTGCAAATGAAATGGACGCAGCATCTGTTCGTGTAATATCTGTACAACAGTACGCTGACAGACGTTGAGCATGTTCGTGATAGTGCGTGTACTGATGGTGGGATTGTTTTCAACCATTTGTAGCACTTCTTCTAACCTTACAGTCCTGACATGGTGCTGACGTCCAGCTTTCCGTCTCCCCACATCGACGGTGCCATTTTCCCGCAACCGACGGTGCAATGACGTAACCGCAGTGTGATGAGGCTGCCTTCTGTCCGGATATCGCTCTCTGTACAAGCGTTGTGCTGCTCGTGCATTCGCTCCCACAGAACCATACACGAGATGCATGTCTGCGAGGTCTGGCCATGAATAACGCTCCATAACACCCACGAGTACTACTGCTACCTCCAACAGCTTACAGAGAAATGGCAATTATTCAGCGCAGTCCCAACGCATGTACAATCGTCAACTGGCACTGCAGTGGACTCCACAGCATGCCGTTCGGTGTGTGGAAGGAGTAGTAGTGACATTGTCCACCACAATTCCCACATGCGAATATCCAGGGTGACCCCATTGAGGATCGAACCTGGATCACCTTGCTAGGAGGCAGACACGTTTGAACGATTTAATGCTCAGTATGGCTCTGTGGTAGCGGTGCAAGACATGTTACATATCCGCACAGGCGTTAGGTAACGACACTCCACTCCACCCTCCGTTACTTACATAGCTGTTTCTGGGGAAATGGTTGGCCTAAGGATCTTGTACTAAGGCGACCTTTTTTGTTGATTTGAACATGTTCTTTCATAAACAATGGTCAAATTACGATTACACGTTACGGCTACCGAATTTCATGCGATCGAAATTTCAAATAGGGCCTATGCCATTTGTCCATGAAGGGGGATGATTTGTACCACCTTACCATGTTGGGATCAGACGTCTTATTTTAGCCCATAACATGTCCACGTTGTTGTTGCTACATCTCCAGCGTTGTTCGATATTTTAATTATAATCGATTTTGAAAACATATTTTCAAGGGCTCCTAACACCCTTCATATGCACTTTCGGGACAATTGCCAAATGTTAACCCAACCTTATTTTGCGTAAGGAATCACCCTACCAAGTTTGTCGGTCGAATTCACACTCACCCTGTTTATATATATAAAATTGGACCCAGAAGGCCTGCAAGTTTGCTGCTGTGCTCGTCAGATCTCTCAGTGCTAGACTTCTTCTTGTAGGGCTACATGCATTCGTTTGTTAAAAAGACTCCTATGAATAGCCTAGAAGACCTTGTTGGCTGGATTTCTGTCACTGCTGGCTACATGTGAGGTAGAGGTGGGATATTTTCTCGTGTGCGTCAGTCAATGACTCATACGTGCACTTTGTACATTGAAGTTATTTGAAGTTAATGTATTAAATTTTGAGCATTTACTGTATCGTTGTTATTGGGTTCAAGGTATGACACTCTTTTGTCTTCAGTCGTGCAAAAATGTGTTAGGTCTATGTATTTTGTTTATTTTATTAGTTGCCAATAAATATGTAGGCCATAGTAATTTTACTCGAAGCTCTTGCTATCACTGTGATAACAAACACTGATGTGTGATGTGGTTTATCATGTTTGACTATTGACTCGTACATTTTGTGCAACAGAGGTGTTCAGCATTTTGCCAACATTCTCACACACTTCAGCTTTGTGGATTTGTATCTCAGTAACTACCTGACCAAGAATGTAACATCAGTGAAGCTTTCTGTTGACATTGATTTGCTGAATTGTTAAATGTTTATTTTTACCATTATGGTGATTAAAAATGTCTCGTGAATGAAACACTTGAACGATTACAGAAACTTTTGCCTGAAACTCGTGAACAATTACAGAAACTTTTTGCCTGAATCGTATATGTCTGCCGCATCTTAATTTGAGAGTTCTCGGGAGCCATCACTATGGTTTCTTACAAATGTTGCATAGCAGGAGGAAGTGGTTTGATCCCATTGTCTAGTACAACACTTGAAAGGCACAGAGTTTGGTAATCGAGTGGTTCAGAGCCTGCGTTTAGTTGGTAGGTGCCTTTATTTGATGACTTTCTGAGCATAACTGTGCAACGTAAAACCATATCTAAATAAATAAATAAATAAATTTGGAACACACCAAGCATGTTGGGTAGAACTTAACAATCCTTTTGTACGGCATTACCAGTTGTGCACTGACAACCAATGTTACCTCTCTAAGCAATGTTGTAACACATTTTGTAAACATTAATACAGTACCGATGGCTGTTTTAAGACAAGTACTTCTAATAAACTTCTGTAATTTACAAGGATGTTCATATTTTTATTATTGATACGTCATTAAGTCTACTGTTTTTGCAGTTGTTGATAATTGACACAACGTACAGGACCTAAATGCCACCTGAACAAAGGTACATAGCATTGGGCCTGTGTTAAAGTTAAACTGCGTAGTGTATGTTACACAGGTGACTTAATGCTTAGTGGCAACTGTTGTTAATACACTTTTGAAAAGACTACAAAATTAATTTTAATGAGAACCAGTGTCCTAAGTGTCATAGAAAAGCAACCTTTTCTACCAAAAAATATTGATTGAAATCCACAGTTACCAGTTACCATTCAATACAATCTACCAATTTTATTAATGTTAGCAGTATGATTTTACAAGATGCAAAAACATGTTTTATGAACTTTGTTCATGTCTACTTTAGACGGCAAAGTGGTTTCTTATTTACGTTCACGAAAGTATTCTGTGAATCTCTTAGGCTACTTTAAGGTTGCGTACCATCAGCAGTAATAAAGGCAATGTCTTATAATTTTGGCATCTGGAATCTTCTCCCAAAAAGTGTCAGTGTAATTAAGAATCATCCTGTATATTATAATGGCCCTGGGCTGATAATAAACTGACAGGTGACTTGGAGAGTGATAACCATTGTCTTTACGTGGCAACCAGCTCGCAGCGGACTGAAATGTTAGTAACTGCGCATGAGTGAAGTGTGTGCTGCAGCAAGTTCTCCAAAACAGCCCACCATACACCACTAGATATCATTTGCATTAGTATCTCTTGTATTTTATTTAATGTTTTGTGCTGGTTGTGCATTTATGCATTTTGTACTCATATTTTAATGTGTGATTGGTAGTTTTACTGTATGTAATGTTGATTTGTCTATGTTTATGGTATGTTAATTTTGTGTCTTACTTATTTAAGGAGTTTCTAGTTTCTCCTGTGGAGTATTTAACTTTTCTTAATTTTTTTGTTAATGTTTTACTTTATGTGAATGGTTTTATTGTTTTTTAATGGTTTTCCGAAATCACTTCAGGTGAATGCTGAGATGGTTCCTTAACAAAGGTATGGCCAACTCCTCTCCCAGTTCCTGTCATTGTACTAAGTTGTGTGTCAGAGTCTCAAAAAGACCTCGCTGTCGACTAAATGTAAATAAAGCTCACTTATCATACCTAATTGTTTTTTAGTGTTTACATTTGTGTGGGCACTTGTGAGCTGGCTCTCATGTTTTCAACAAAATTGCTCCTTGACTTACTACGTAATACTAGACGTCAACATATAATTGAGATTCACATCTAAAACAAATGTTAGGCATAAAAATAGTACATGCAGTTTTGCCTACAGAAGGCTGTTCATGAAAACATAAGACACATTCTATGGCTCTACTGCGTTATTGGTTCTGCCAGTTTTTATGTAAACATTGCCATGCAAGTTTACCCTGCATAGCTCACGGTGAGGCTGCAGTATATTAAAGGTGAGGCTGCAGTATATTAAAGTCAGCTTTTTACTATTTACGCTGTGGATTTACTGTGGCAACATAATCAGTAATTATTTGTAAAATTCTACATTATCCAAGATAACCATGATTATCCACGGAAATTGTTTATGTGCGAGGTCCTGATTATCTGCAATAATCCAGATTGTCCACAATTATGTGAAATTTATTTTAAATTAGTAATATTTTTAATGTAACACTACCAGAGATGATGTTACTGACAAACTATGGATGCCATTCAAGTGTTATAAAAGAGGTATGGCATGAAATATTCATATTGATATCTAAAGAAATGTGTAAATTATTGTTGTGGATTATCCACAATGTACAATAATACATAGTATCGCTCTCAAATGATCTGGTGTTTACTATTTTTTTGTGCTTGATGTGTGTCTGAAATTTATTGTGAATGCCTTGAAGGTTTGTCTGCCAAAACGACCTCTGTGGGTTGAGAGCTGTGTGATATAGGGGAGAATTTGTTTGATATTTTTTAATTTTGAGTAAAATTTTGGACATAATGCCATTGATGTTGTCCCAGAAAAACCAGGTGAATGAAAATCAAATCGGAAACATACCCAAGATCAGTTCATGTCAGAATATTATAATAAAATAGTATTGTATGTCCCCCCACAAGGAAATGCCTTATACAGCACATAAAAACACACACATACACACAGACACACACATATATATATATAAAAACAGTGAAAAATAAAAATTAATAAGCCACGACAACTGAAAAAAACTCAGGACATCACAGTTTAGACAGCACAAATACTATCCAGGAGATGATATTACACAAAAAACTGTATGATACAACTTCACAAATGTAAACTGGAATAAACAAAAAGTGATGACACACAGATCACACGAGGCTTTCTTTGAATAGCTTGTTGTGGCGTTCTTCCAGTTTTCACTGTTACTCTGCCTGGAGACAAGAGCAGATATCAGCTCCCAAAATGTTTCAAGTCAATATGCTAGAATAAATCCAAAATAACGCTGATCTCAGTACAACACATCAGCTATAAAATAATTATTTCTGGTAAACATTTTGTTTTATTTTCTATCCAAGAAATCATATCAACCTTTTTTTGTGTACTGGAATGAAACACTTTGTTAGGAAACTTGAAAAATTTACATCTGAATAATTAGTAAATTATAACATTTAAGAATTGTAAATAAATTACATTATTTTGTGGCTTTGCTAGAGCTTTACTTGTATTTAAAAAGCTGTGTTTTGCTCATTTTCACATGGGTGTGTTCTTAATTATGTGTATAACATATTTAATTTACAAAAATTAAATCTTGTCATTATTGATTGCCATGTGTTTGTAACTTTCACATGTATTAGTACACTGATCTTTCTCTCTCCCTCTCTCGCTCTCTTTCCAGTAATCTTGCAATGCAACATTACCATGTACCTTTCCCACTGTCACTGAACACAATCATGTTGGACCATAGTTACTGTAGTTCTGACACCGTTCTACATGTTGAACGTGGATTAAAAACCTGTCAGTGTGTTTTATCTTTAGTTTTATTTAATTTGTAGACATTTTTCTAACCGAGTCTTCTATTATTTACATATTAAACAACAGGTGTACGAAGGAGACGGATTGCCAACATTAATATGCCAACAGTGCATACATCAGGTCAACCGCTCATACGACTTCAAAATACAGTGCGAAAATTCAGATGCAATGTTGCGCCAGTATGCGAGCAACATGCAAGCAAGTTCATTTCAGGTATGTTGCCATTATTTATTAAATGTTAATTATCTTGACATAGGAGGTGTGACTTAACTTAAAATATACATTTGTATTTTGTATTGACGAATTCAGTGTTTGTACACATTACAAAACTAGGGTCGTTGCTGTCCATCACAGTCCTAGGAATAAAGGAATAAATGTAGCATCCATTAAAGTATAGTAATTTCTCGTCAACCTTCGCTTCTTCAGTGAGTGTTAATCATACACATAAATTTCTTGTAGGCAGTTTCCTCACACTATATAAAAAAAAGTTCTATTATGCTGGTTCCATATTCAGTTACAGTACTTCGATCCTTCCTGTCTTGCATGCTAAAATAAGTGCTAAATGCTCCCTTTTACATGTCAATAGTTTGTTTGTGGTAGCTGCGTAGACAAGTTGAAATGCCATTTAACTGTGAAAAGTTTAGTACGTGTTAAAAAAGCCAAGCAGGCTAGAAGTGTTCTAAGAAAAGTTGAGAAAAAAACATTTCAGACAGACTCGAGAATGATGAACTAATGAAGTTTAGTTTTAGGGAAGGAGTTCACAATCAGAGTAGAAATTCAGTTAGATTCATTAAAACTAAAATGTTCCAACTAGTGCACGTCACATGAACTGATTTTATGTACGCAATCCGTACAGTAATAATTACCATTTAATGCCTGCTCCCCTCGTCGTGAAGATACTGGCTTGGACGACCGTGCAGCAGTGCAAAAGATTCTCGTTCATCAACGTTTTTGTGTGCTCACCTGCAATTAATGCAAGTACTGTATTTATGTGTTTCTATTGAAATGTTACAGTAAAAAGATTTAGTTAATTATTTTTGTTCTTCCAACTTCAAATATTAAAAGTTACCAAATCACCACCATGCGGTTTTTTCTACTCTGATTATCAAGCAAGACGCTAGTGTGCTGGTGTGCTTCGGTGAGGAAATAATTGATAAAAATGAAGCTATAAAATGTTACCCAAGTGTCTAGAATCACCGAAATTCCTTCTTAAAACAGCCATGCATTATAGCAACAGTGATAAATAAACAGTTGAACAGGACAACAAAACAAACAAATTAATATCAATAAAAATATTATGTAAATGAGTCTAAATTTAGGAAATTTAGGAAATTTTTGACAACATTTAAAAATAGATTTTATTTAAGTTGTGATATATTTGATGTGTCACACTAGGTACAATTATTAATTTTTAATTGTAAAATAAATTGCTTACTCATACTAATTGTTCCAAAGTGGAGCATTAAAACAGATTTATGATTCATATTTCTTGTACGAGTTGAAGCTTTTTAGTGAATTAGTCTGTGCACACTTGAGTTATGGTGGCTATGGAGAGAATGGTTAACAAATCTAGTGAGCAATGGTTGAACTAGGGTGTGGCAGGAAGATTAAAATTGTAATTATGAGGGTTTTTTGTTTGGAAAACACTGTGGTGCTGTTTCTCAGTTTATTTGACCACCTGTGACATGATTTGTGTCTGTTTGGTGACAAATCTTTTCCTTTGTGGGCTGCTGAGGTCTGTTTACTCTGCATTACAATGTTAGGGCTGTAGTTATAGTTAAAGGTGATTCGGAATAAAGTGAGCACTAAAAAAAGCCCTGATTAATTTCTATTTTCTGTCAGTTTATATCTTTCCGCTACATGTAAACATCAACATTGCCATGTGCTTTTATTTACATAGACTTGTACAATGTTTACAGTTAAGTTACACTGCTCCGATAAATTTTAGCTACAATATGTACGCATTAAATGCACGGGGGCTGAATACATGCTATACTCTATAGTAATCTTAGTTATAAATACCTGCGAGTAAACGTCTTATAACACTGGTTTCTCTGCGTCTACTCTAACGGCGCTATTAATTACAGTTACGAATCTCGTAAATCCATGCACAGTATATTCGAACTTTTAAATTAAAACCGTCACTAAAAAAACACATGACACATGCAACTCAAGAATTAAAATTCCGTTCAACATACTGAAATGAACGACGACGTTGAATGTGTTTATCAGAAACCCATATTCATTACACAACGGACAAACAAACTGAATGACGCCATGCGGCGAAAACCTAACTCTGATGCCATCTGTCGGTGAAATTTTAAACTATCTCTGCGGCGCGAAGCACTAGCGGCATCTGCCAACGATAATCGACTCGGTCGCGTCGCTTTGTACTGCCGCTAATTAAATAAAATTATACAGTCAGTAGGTATGTCAGTAAGAACTTAAATAAATATTTTAAAGTATATTAAATACAGAGAGGTCGTTTGCAGTTGATGTTGTTTCACTAATGCTGTATTCAAATAAGAAAATACACGGGACTACATGCAGTTATTCGCTACCAACCATACAAACAAAAATGTAACTGTTGTTAATGTTGGCTTATACGCAGTAACGCCTAGTGATTTTTTTTCAAAGGTTAAATATTTAGTGCTCACTTTATTCCGAATGGCCTATACCTTGTGTATATCTGGTGAGTCTGTGGGTAAAGGGAGTGGAGGGTTGGTGAATGTGGCAGAAAATACTACAGTACAGTATGTGGTTTATTGCTGGACTGAGATCCTTTGGGGCTTGTGATTGTGTTACTGGATGTGGTTGGTTGATGTTTGATGGAGTAGTTTGTTGTGGGGGTTGGATGGGCATCTAAACATTGTGGAAATGTTAGGGAGCAGGTGTTTTTTGTTTTAGTGGTAAGGAAGCAAGGATTTTGTATCCAGCAAGGTGTCCACATTCTGGAAAATCAGGGAAAAACCAGGGAAAAATCAGGGAAATTGAAATTAGTCACGGAAGGACAAGGACACTGTATGAAATTCTGGAAAAGTTAATGAAAATTCCCCTATGATTCAGTAATTTGAGGGGTAGAATGTCGTGCTCCAATATCCCATCATAGAGACTGTAGGATAATTTTTTTTCAGATGTTTAGTGTATAGGCCTAGTCATATGCACTATAAAATTTTGTATGCAAGGTTTTTTCAATTTTTACTATGTAATTCTAGTTTCAAATTCTTTGAAATTGTTTTTCTTTCCAGAAATTGCAAAATTAGCAAATTATTAGAAACAAAATAATCAGGAAAATGCGAAGTTTTGGTCAGGAAAAGTCTGGGAAAAGTCAGAAAATGTTATTACAAATTTGTGTGGACATCCTGTGATCTTTGTTGAAGTTGGTTTTTTTAGTGGGTTCAGTTATTTTTGTGTTTGTGGCTGTATTTTTGTATCTTTGTATTTGAAATGGCTTTGTGAAATTGGTTATGGACTATGTTTTCAGTGTCCTGCCTAAGTTACCTATTTGCATACATTTGTTTGTTGAGGTCACTAATTGTTGCGTATGTGTTTAGCTCTTGTGGCAATACTGTACAGTAGTGATTTCTTGACATGGTACAGATTATAGCTTTTGAAAGAAGTGTACTGTAGGTTAATGGTAGACTTCGTGTGCGCACAGATGCATATGGTACCATTATGAAGGGTTAACGTAATATTGTATTTACTCACATAATGCCCGCACCCTTAATTTTAAACCCTTAAACAATTTTTTTTTTTTTAATTTCCATAATGTCTGCACCAGTCTATACGGCAGGCAGGACAACTTTGTTTTAGTGGACCAACAAACATTAATGAGGCCTGTGGAAAAATAATGGGTGCAGCTTAAGATTTCAGACCTAAGAAATATCATACATAAACTCAAAATGCATGTTAGAAACCAACAGCCGAAATAAGTATTTAAAATCAATTTGTTCAATTCAATTTATGATACAATTTCCTTGAATAACAAAAGAAACAATCCAACTTGTAAAATAATAGGTAGATCAGCAACTGATAATACAATAGTCATGCCCACTAAAATACCACCAAGTGTATTAACATACTTAGAATCATATCATAGAATTTTAAATATGTAGTCATAGATGCATGATACATTTTTGTTACAGCTAACCTATGAGGGCTGAATATGTTCTCGATGCCACCAATCTGTGTGTGCAATAGTCTCATTGCATCCAATCTATGAAAGCAGTAAACACATAAGAAAAAGAAGAATATTGAATGCTGTCTCGTTGCCAACCCACAACATTATCAATTGTAGCAGATTTCGATTATCTGCCTCTGTTTTATGTTCACAAAGTGTTGAAAAAGATTGTTGCGTGCAATCTTTGGAGGATATACTGTACAGTATATTTTGAATGGAAAATCTGGGATAAAGAAACGGTGATTAAGGAATGCTGTTAAGGGTTATTTAAATAGAAAATGCTAGTGAAATCCATAACAATTTGTTGTAAATGTGATGTTTGCCAAAGTTCATACTAAACAAAATATTTTGAATTTTGTTTTTAGTTCCTTGTTAAATGTCCTCACCTTGTCCCATTTTTTGGTTAAAAATATAGACAAATTACTTCTGATATTATGCCAGTAAATATGGTATCTAGGAATTAAGCACAGCTGCACAAATTTGCTTTAGTTTCCTTTTTCGCCTTCGTGTCAGAGGTAGCGAGCACGAACACAGCCTTGGTTCTACATAGTATTTGTTTTCGATGTAAACTTGGATGTTTGCCCACTAAGCAAATTGCAATGGTAGTACATAATAAGTCTTGTGGCCACTTCTCGTGGAAGAGTTAGGAGCTCTTCATGTCTTCGGATTACCTAGAGTGACCATACTTGGTTAACAGGACACAAGTGGATTGGTTTGCACCCTAGTTGTGGTGAATGTGGGGCAGATTATCTGCTATGGTTGTGTGACCTTTTTTGAATTGATTAAGGGCCAAGTTCCTTAGTTTCCTTCACTGATGTTCGGAGACGGCGGGCTGGGTAAGAAGTCCCTCTTGCTCTCAACAGATAGCAGGGTGCGAGTAGTTGTCTTCCGAAGGAGGGGGGAGGTAATGGAATGTTGTTGTCCAGGGATGTGATGCGACTGCGAGAGAAGGAAGTTTCGCTTACAGTAGGGTTTGGCTTAGGATTTAGTTTGTGCTTTCACGTGGGCTTGGGTGGTTGAGAGAGGAGGGAAGCTGGGCTGATGGCTAACAGACCTTTTGAATTCTCTAGTCCTCATGAGTTCTCATGCCAGGACATGCAATTTTACTTTTAAAATAGTACTACAAGCTATTTTTATGCTAGTAGATGTGTAATAATAAAAAATTACAGTTTTCTCACCACATTGGTTTTTTGTTTGTTAGATTGTAGTATCCCTAATGATTTTTTCAACTCTTCTAAAAGTAGCGACTTCACCGTGCGGTGGCAATACCTTGTAGAAAAATGTTGGAGTAGAGTATTTATTAATTGCTTTGGATGGTTTCATATGCCGTATCAGAATAGCATGCAAATTGCTTGTGATGTCAGAAATTCTTTCAGTACATATTTTATGCTCTATCAAAGTTACATTTTTAGAAATGAATCGTAAACTAGCTATTTGGTGAGCAAGAGGGGCGGAAGTAAGTATTTAAAAGTCTATGAGATGAAGCCTATTTGAAATTGGCCTGCCACTTTATCAAAGGTCAAAACATTGTCAGCTGGTACTGATGCTGCCTCAAGGCGCTAGAGGCTTATAGTGGTGTGTTAGGTTGCTGAGTAAGAGCAGTTTGTTTCTCTAGAAGATCTTTGAAGGAAGACAGAGAATGATAGATAGGGCTGTCATAGAGCTAACCTTGACCCCGTGTGTGGCTACGTAGTGAGCCAACAATAAAGAACTCTAGCATGCAAGCACAAGGGGGTCAATCTTTCATAAATATGGGAAGGCAGATGTCGTTCGCCGTGGAGGATTTCAGGAAGTTATTATAACAGGTGTTTTTAAGAAGATGACACTATTTCAAATTCACAGGGTGTGTAAATTCAAGAACACATGCTGCTGTCACTTAGAACTTTACAGTGAATATAACATTTTATTTGATACTTGCCTACAACTAAGACTTCAGCAACTCACAATTGGTGAAGGCGTGTGTTACAAAGGAGATACAGTAGTTACGATGATATGCAACAGTAGGTCACAATAACTAGTTTGACAAGGCACTTTGGGCCATACGACAAAACTGACTGGACAGTGCACTCTGGGCCGTTTATATACTGAATTAGAATGAAGGCCTTGCTAGTGGTACTGGTGATCATCTCTTTTATCCCAAGAGGTTTACAATATTCTGTAGCCTCTTTAACACGTGGCTCTTGGCTGATAACTTTACTAATGATCTGGCACTGTGGCCTGTACAATTTTTTACTAAGTCTTTACTGATACACATAAACTGGATAGTGTCTTACAATAGTTGGGAAGTGTGCGACAACACTTTAACCAGCATAAACGTACATAGAAATAGAGACATGGTAGCTTGAAGAGCGCGGAAGTTAGGCCTCCACTTTAAGCTAAGTAGTAGGCCAACATGTACGTGTGACTTGGATGTTCCCGCCGATTCAGCCTGGCTCGGTTAAGGTAGCTCGGCAAGGAGTGGGAAGGATGCAGACTCTGGTTCCTTGGGTCTGGTAGCAGTTGTGAGTGGTCGTAAGGTATAGAGGTAGATGCGTGGGGAAGGATGCTGACTCTGGCTACCAGGGTAGCAATCATGCATGGTTTTACGGTACAGAGGTAGAGGTATGGGGAAGGATGCAGACTCTGGCTCCCTGGGTCAAGTAGCCATGGTATGTGGTATTGCATGCAAAGATAAAGGTGTAGAAGCGGGAAGGATGCAGACTACTGCTCCATGGGTTAGTATTCTCTTCATGACAATTGATAAAAGCATAAAGTTAGAAAAATATTATGTGCATATTCACTAATACGGTTGTGAAGTAGGAGGCTAGTTACATTCACCGTGAATTTCTGGAATGAGAATCCATACCTGGTATTCATGGAGTGAGCCACGATACTTTAATTTAATATGGCAAATTTTTCTGAATGCAGCCAACTGGCATTGCGAATGTCCATTTTAATGACACTTTTCTATACCCAATCAAAATAAAAATATTAAAATGTGTTAATTTGCTACATTTTATATGTAAATCTGGCAAGACTGTAATAAAAATTCATGAGATATGTACAAAGGAGCGAGCAATAAAGTAATAATACAGAATAAATGAAACTTCTTTTGTTTGGTACATAATTTTAATTTTGACAGTTTTGTTTCACCTGGTGATCTTTGTTTTTGATTTGCATCATTTGAGGTCTTCACCATTTGGTTCTTTGTTCTCGTATACTGTACCTATATAGTACTGTATACCGGATGTCCAGGAACAACTGTATAATAAACACATGCGAATCCTGGGCTGAACTGAAAATGAAAATGTAAATGTAAGTGGCAAAATGTTGTACTATGATGACATATTATGTACAAAATATGGCAAGGAGATAATCCCCTCTTGGGCTCCATGTTCAGGTATTCTTTTCTGTACGTATACTATTTCAAGTACGTAAACTTAGTATCATGTTTAGACTGCTCGGGATTTTAACCTGGTCAGAACAATAGTAATAGTAAGTTATCTGTGAAGTGCAAGAGAAGGTTAACTACAATGTTGTGTTGCCACATTGTGCATGTAAAATGCCATCGTACAACATTTTGACACTTACATTTTGGTCTCCAATTTAGCCCAGGATACGTGTAGTGTGCTGTATATTTTTTAACTTTTGCCTAAATGAAAATATTTTCCAGTAATTTTTGTTCACAAAAAATATAATTTGCTTTACTATTGCCTTACCTTCAGGTTATTTTGTTTTATGGTTTTGTTGTTATTATACTGTTTCAGTTATTTAAATAGCAGTGCTAAAAGTAATTCGGAATAAAGTGAGCACTCAAAAAAGCCCTGATTAATTTCTATTTTGTGCCAGTTTATATCTTTCCGCTGCATCTAAACATCAATATTGCCACATGCTTTTATTTACATAGGCTTGTACAATGTTTACATTTACATTACACTGCTCCGATAAATCTTATCTACAATATCTACTCACTAAATGCGCGGTTACTGAATATATGCTATTAGTTATAATTACCTATGTCTTATAACACTAGTTTCTCTGCATCTACTCTAACACGGCGCTGTTACCTTTACAATTCTCGTAAATGCATGCATGGTATATTCAAACTTTTAATTTAAACCAGCACTAAAAATATACATGACACACGCAATACAAGAATTCAAGTTCCGTTCAGCATTCTGCAATGAACGAGGACAACGCACGTAAAGAGAATAAATAAATAACGTACATATTTTCTTAATGTGTGAAACAATATATATATATAAATAAATAAATATATATATATATATATATATAAAATATGCTGTTTCTGTTTCCAGATACCCAGGCTGGCGATCATAAAACAAAACAACTAACATTACTAATGACTTCACATAATTTAGCAATGATATTCATAAACAGTCACTTCTAATACTTTTGAATCTGTTTATCAGAAACCCATGTTCATTACACAACGGACAAACTGAATGACGCTATTCACTTCAAAGCGAAGCGGCGAAAACCAAACTCTGATGCCATCTGTCGGTGGGATTTTAAACTACCTCTGTGGAGTGAGGCATTAGCGGCTTGTGCCAACGACAATCGGGTCAGTTGCGTCACTTTGTGCTGGCGCTAATTAAATAAAATTATACAGTCAGTTGGTTTGTCAATAAGAACTGAAATAAATATTTTAAAGTGTATTAAGTGCAGAGACATCATTTGCATTTGCTGTTGTTTCACTAATGCTGTATTCAAATAAGAAAATACACGGAACTGCATGCAGTTATTCACTACCAACCATACAAACAATAATGTAACTGTGGTTAATGTTGACTTATTTACAGTAACAGCTAGTGATTTTTTTCAAAGGTTAAATGTTTAGTGCTCACTTTTATTCCGAATGACCTGTATACTTATACCATAATCCCTGTTCATTAACGAGTATGATTTTATTAGTTGACTCTTGGGAACAGTAAAAAATCAATAAGCCTCATTAATAAATTTAATATCAGGGCAAAGTACATAAAGGGAAAAAAAATTGAACTAAATTAATCTTCTCACTGTACTAAAATGTAAGTGAAATGTGTTAATTCTTTTTATTTTCGCAGTTATGAACTGCATGAAATCAGTTTTACAAGTTTATTAGGTTTACGGTCATTCTCAGGTGTCTAGACATTCTGTGAAATTAAGGGTCTACCGTCTGCTGAATATAAGTTAGTCGTCCTCATGTAACATACATTAAATTTTTTTACAGCATTTTGCTAGTACTGGCGATCAGTCTGCTGTTGTGAATTCCTCTGTGCCATCGGAGAACGGGGGCTCGCATTCCGCCACCAAAGACAGTGGGACAGACTTCCTGAATGGCTCGAGCAACGGTTCTGTGAGCAGCACGAGCTTTGTGCAGGAATCACCCCCCGAGAGCAGCAGCGGGTCACGAGAGGGTGATACTCCGTACGTCATTCAGGAGCTTGTGCCGATGAAGATGGAGAAGGACTCGCCGCTTGCAGGTATTGCGACTTTCGCCACTGTCAGCCCCTCAACACAGGTTGCGCGCATCCATGCAGAGGGTTACATCTTGCAGGAACTCACTCCAACCAAGATCAGCGAGGTGTGCCCTCCTTGGGTGGCGAACAGTAATGTCAGGCGTTCTGGCTTCCCTGTGCACGTCATACACGGTACGAACGATGCTTTTACGCAGTACAACGAGGGAGGCTATCCGGACACGGCCCGGAGTGACGACAATTCGGGTGTTCCTCCGAGATTGAAGACTGAGGCGGAAGTGAAGAAAGAACCAACCGGTGAGGTAGGGGATAACTTGGATGGCTACCAGTGCCCCATATGTGAGCGTCACTTCCTGGACGGTAAAGGTTTTGAGGTGCACATCCGCTCGCACATGGGCAGCGGGAACGTTTGTCCCGTCTGCCACAAGCGCTTCGCCGGCAACAACTCCCTTCGCGTTCACGTAGGCATCCATGCGCGAATGAAGCCTCATCGGTGCTCCGTGTGCAACAAGTGCTTCGCCCAGAAGGGCCAACTGAAAGTTCACACTCGACTACACACAGGGGAACGGCCGTACCAGTGCCACATCTGCCAGGAGGCCTTCTTTCAAATGGTCTCCTTGTCGAACCATATAAAACGAAACCACACGGGAGAGACGCCCTTCAAGTGCATGCTGTGCGGAAAGTCATTTACGTCGAAGAGCGTCCTCACGGGTCACATAAACATCCACACACGGAGGTACGAGTGTCCCATCTGTCACGACCTGTTTACACGTAAGAAGCACCTCACCACTCACATTAAGATACAACATTCAAAGAGCTGAGGGTTACCTTATAGCCACTATGTTCACCCTGTGGCTATCCAGTGAACCTTTGCCCGAGCCTGTTGCTCTTCATCTCCCAGTGATGCTGCTACCATGCTCTAGTCGCTTCAAGGGTTGCCACAAGTACTGCCACAATTTTATTTACAGTGTGGTAGTACTGGTTAATGGCCGTGTCTAATTTCAATTTTGATAACTAGGTAAACGTCTCTCTTGAAGGGGAGTCTATTGGTGTGCGTAAGTGTTGATAATGCATGTTATTATCTACTGAGTTGTTTTTGCAGCATTATTTGCTGTGTACCGTTGTTAACTATTTTTCTACTTTCGTATTTATGTAGTGTAGATGTACAGGCACACAATTTTTCCATCCGCAGGATTTTTTTGTGCTATCGTCACTGCCAACAGTTCAATCTTATTGCCTCTAGTTTTAGCTTTTTAATTAGTCAAGCACAATTCCCAGGTAGGAGCGCTTGTGGTGGTGTAATTTGTTTTTAAGTGAAGTAGAATCTTAATCATGTTTGTTCTGAACAGTTATACATTGATTTTTATTTTGGGATTGTTTTTGGTTTTTTGTCCTTTTTTGATTCATTTTCAGTTTGGCTATGTTTTGCTCCTCTATCTTTTCCTCACGATGGCTACCTTTTCATATCCTTATTCCCTTTTTTTCCTCATGTGGCTACCTTTCGCTGCACCTTTTTTTTTGTCTTGTTTTCAGGCTTGTGTTTTTATTCTACTTTTTTTGTTGTTTTGTTCTCATGTGGCAGGTACCTTCCACGCCTTTTGTGTTTGGTTTTTGTGCTGGATACCTATCACTTCTCCTTTTTTGTTTCTTTCTCTTGCTGCTTACATTTTGCTTCTATTAAACTTCTTTTTCCTTCAGAATTTGGTGTGTGGGGGTGGGTGGGTGTCTGTGAGTATGGCCTCCTTGAGAATTTTTGAACCTACGGACTGAATCTTGTCAAACTGTACATGTATAGTTCTTAATAACATGATTTGACATTAATGTTTTTGCTGTGAAACAGAAAAACTCCACAATAAAGTAAGAAAAGAGAAAGAAAAAAGAGAAAAGCCGGTTGTAGCTGTTATCAGCAAACATATAACATACAGACAAGTACGGAAAGGAATGTAGTAGTATCCCTAAAGATCAAACAAAAACAACAGTAAATATAGAACAACACAAGTTAATTTTGCAATGGAATATAGTCACTATGAAAAATGATGATGCAAACCGAAATTAAGAATAAAATAAGGCGTATAGAAACTGTCAAAATGACTGGGACAAGGTGACAACACAAATGACAAAGAACTCTTAACGGATGTGAACACAGACAACCCAACTGCAAGTAAACAGACGAAAAATAGCAGGCCACCTTCAACTTCATAAAATTTTGCGTGTTAGGCAGCGTTTAGCCACTGAAAACTAGCGGACGTATTGAAATGAAATAATTGCACCGAAACAATATGGTCATGAGCTACGTGACATAAATTATAAAGGTTTATGTTTTTATTGAAATTTCTGAAAATTGAGTAAAATTGTTTTTCAGCAATTTTATAAAAATACAAAACTTGTGATTTTGTGTTTTTATAATGTTAAGGGTGTGGTCTATCGCAATTTTCATCATCGTGTTTTTATTTTTATATTTGTACCAGTTATGTTTTTCTTGTTTTAGACACATCATGTGACTAAAATTTTCTTTTGTAAAAATTTTTACCTCGCATAGTTTTTTTTGTAATGGCTTGTTAGTCAAAATTAGCATGTTTCCGTTTTAAGGACGACAGAAACAATTTCACTTACCAAACTGAAAGAAATTCACATTGAATAATCATGTTGTAAGCTACAAATTGAGCAATTTTAAACCACAAAATAAAATTTTTTTGTATTTTTAAAAAAATTATTGAATTTTTAAAATATTTATTTTATATTTTTGCAATTTTATTTAAAGACAAAAAGTTTTTATTCTTTGTTTTTATGTACGTGACATTGTAGACTGCGACGTCTTTATCCTCTGTGAATTTTTTCAGTTTGGTATGTCGGTTGGTTTCAGTGTACTGTAGCGGGTCCTAGGGCCCCCTGAGGTACTTTGGTTCCCTCAGGTCCCTGTTCCTTGGCGCCAGAATGTGACGGGTCCTTGCTCCTTCTACGGTGGTGTTGTTTGTTTATATAGATATATAGAGGTTACGTCCCTGTTCGGGCGCCAGAATGTGATGGGGCTGCTCTACACGCTGCTCTACGTCGTGGTGTTGTTATTTATATAGATGTCCCTGTTCGGGGACGCCAGAATGTGGTGGGGCTGCTACGTCACGTCTACGTTGTTGATGGCTATCTAGATGTTGGAGGTTATGATGCCCTTGCTGCCGGCGACGACTTATCTAATTAGACTTTTCCTTGTTTGTTATTAATATGCCCGGATAGCCTGAGGAGTTTACCTAAGGAGTTTACATAGAAGAAAAAAAAGGAGCCAATTTCTTTAATAACTTTCAGTCTTTTAATAATAGTTCACCAGGCGTACATGGCACAATAACGTACAAAAATTCTTTCCCGTGATTTATGTCTTACAGTGTGAACGTAAATAGGTAACACCAGTGGCGGAATTCACTAAGTCATGAGTGTTCGTCCCAGTTTATTATCGGTTGTGATCTGCCTCAGTTTGCTCCACAAAGGAAAACGACCTAAACTACGGGGTACCACTAACGGTGTCTTAAA
>PNEQ01064184.1:0-20221 GCA_003012365.1 Medauroidea extradentata | reverse complement strand
TAAACACCGCAAAAGAAATACATATTAGAATGCTGGCTACGCAGCCCCCTTTACTCGCGGATACGCCCTCTAAGCTTCACCGCCCCTCTTCCAACTGTAACACGTCCTCTTCCTGCCACCATGACGCCCCAACTAATATAAACACTCACAAAAAACTTAGCCTGCCATCTTTCCGCGACCGAGTCCAATCTCCGACATATCACGACTCTTACTGATTAACAAACTCAGACAAACAAAAACTTAGCCGGCCATCTCCCGGCGACCGGTCACGAGCTCCGATGTACGACGACTGACTTTCCTGGGCGAACACCCGGACTTACTCGGCCGAGCGGCGGAGGGATGCATCAGGATCCAACTTGCCTAAAAAGCTGGTTAATTTACGTTTATAACCTAAAAATTGTACGTAACATAGATACTGATAAATTTACAAAGCATTTCATTTCATAATCCCAGCTAAATATTCATTAGTTTATTAATTGGGGATGTGCAGTGTCCTCAATCTGTCGCGGATCACCACCTTTTCAGTGTTGTTGCACACGACACTACCACCCACGTTGGTCGAGAAACGCCCTGCAGAGTCCCCGCATTCCAGCACGTCCATGTATGTGCCTCCAAGCGAGTGAACTCTGACCTGCCTGCCAGATAAATCTATCTAAAGCACAGGCTAGCTCAGAGCTTATTTGAAATTGTAAAAGCCAGCACTTCTCTGTACGTGCTTCCAAGCAAGAGAACTACGACTAGCCTGCCACATAAATCCTATTCCAGGAGAAGCAAGCTAATAAGTTACTTGAAATTTCAAAAAACCTAAACAAGGCAAAAAATCAGAAAAGTTTACTTAGAAAAGTTGCTAGAAATTAAATTAGCTTTCAAATGAGTCCAAACACGATATAAATCCAATAAAATTGACACGTAAAATTCTATACTTCTCTCTTGCTTTAAAGTTAAATTTAAAATTAAAAAGAAAATTTTAGTGTAAATTTCTCTACTCGCATCCCCAATTAATAGGTTGGATCCCGCCATATACATCCTTATACCTGGTTAATTTGGCCTACTTAATTTGTTATAAACAGAGAAAAAAAAAACATTTTACGACAAAAAAAAATTGAAATTACTGTATGATAAGAGGCCAAGTAAGTGCTACGTGCCAGTGCACGTCACAGTACCTAGTCCTTAAAACGGAAACATGCAAATGTTTGCTTTAATAAGCCATTACGCGAAAACCATGAGAGATGAAAAAAATTTCACAAGAGCCAAATTTAGTCACGTTTTGTGTCTATTCATGGTGATGAAAATTGTGGTTGACCGTGCCCATGACACCTAATTTCTGTGTAAATTATTTCATTTCAAGTCTGTCTGTTTTTGTTAGGTGTATGCTTCTGTTACATGCAAATTATTGTTGCAAGTCTGTCATGTTTTGTTTCCAGATGTATGTGACTAATAATACTCTCTGGGTAATTTTCACCCCTTTTGAGGAACGTTGGCCCATATTTATGCTGCTAAATTTTTTTGTCTTCATTTAATGCCTTGCTACTCCTTTAATTTTTTCTTGTGGCTAGTGGTCTTTTGCACCACCTTTTTGTCTTGTTTTTATGGCAGAATATCATTTGCTCATTTTTTGTATTATTTTAATTATTGAATACCATTTGCTGCTTTTTTTACTAGTTCTTATGGCTGGTTATTTTTCTCTCATTTATAGCCATGTTCTCAAGCTGGCTACCTTCCGTTTCTTTTTTTCCTTTTGCTCCTATTATTTTTATTAGAGCTGTGGTTAATTTTGTGGTTCGGGCACGGACAACACGTCAGTACAGGTGGCGATTGACGATTTAATGAATGACTGGCACAATGTTAAATGTACCAGCTTGTTTGTACAATTACCAGTATTTAATGGTGTACGATACTATAATATTTGTATTCAAAAACAAAAGTTAAGAATAATGTGGCCATCTGGGTGAACATTTTTGTGCCTTCAAGGCCTAGAAGTGCGGGAGCGGTAAAGATGAGACAGCATGTGCATCGCGTTTCTCCGTAGCCTCTAGCCGCAAATCACAGAACTGATGTGCAGTCTTCTCGCCTTTGTGATACTTTCAGTGGTGACCTTTTCATTTTATGACGTATTATTAAAAATATATTTTTTTTGTACACTTCTACACTTTTTAAAAGATTCTGCGTTAAGATTTACATACTTAAAAATGACTGAAAAAAAAAACCTCTTACGTATTTGCACAATTTTCAGCTGTTACAAAATATTCTTTAATGAAAAGTGGTAACACCTGCTGCCAATGTTATTTTTTTTTTTTTTGGCCTTTTTGTGTTAAATTTTGGTTCGTCCCCATTAAAATTCTTTGTTCTACGCTGTATTTTGTTCCATCAGTCCACATCACTGATGTTTACATTTTATAATACAGTTACAAAGGTTAGGTTTTGGTCACCTTTTTGATGAAATTGTGTTGCATATTTATCTAAACGCGGATATGTGCCTTTATATTAAACAAATTGTGGTCATGTTTTTAAGCTATAAATAACAAATACTTTTTTTTTTTAAAACTAATATGAGACGTTTGATGACCGACCAAATGTGATTTTCCAAAAATAATAAGATTCAAAGTAATTCAAAAGGATTTAATGTAAGTTTTTCTAATCACTGATTTTGTTGATTTTTTCTGTATAGAGTACCTTACCATATTTCCTTTGTCAGTACCAAAAGTTTTGACTCTCTAATGCTTATTGTAGCTTGATTACTCCAATTTTGTACTGAAGTATACTATAGTAGTTAGTAGAAATAAATAAATTATTTTCATGCTTTTTATGTGATTTTCATCTTCATATGTTGATATGTATGAAATTTTCGTAGAATGTTGTATTTTTAACTGGTGCATTGTGGTAATTTATGATACTAACGGTACACAGTTTTGCCAGTTGGAAATAGTACAGTAAAACCTTTATCTGACAACATTGCACGGTGTCCGATAATTATGTTGGATCGCTGATGTGTAGTTTGATCTGAGGTAATTAATTTTGACCCCTCTTCCTGCAAATAAACAGTTATAAAATATTGTATATAAGATAGTTTTTTAATCAGTTTTTTGCATGATTTTATTGTGATTTCTGCACCATTATTTATTGCTCGCGAGCATATTTTAATTTTTAAAATGTTTTCTTTTGTTGTCCTGTGAATGAATTTTAATCCGTTTTCACCCCAGTTTCTCTGCATCATTTTATGACTTTAATTATTTTCTGCTTCAATTCATCGTAATTTTCTTGGCGTAATTTTATTTATGTGGTTTTGTCAGTGTATTTTTATATTTATTGTTCCTGCATTATTTTAAATCAGTGATTTTGTAAACATATTTTAATAAATTTTTATCACTTCTGTTTACGTTTTTTGCAGTTTTTTTTTTTTTTTTTGGCGCTGAGGGAGATGGAAGCACTGTGTGCAGCGGACTTGTTACATGTCAGTGTTGCGCGCACGGCCTAACTCACCAGTGTCGCTAACCGACTTACCAGGCATGCATTTTATATGTCATCCAGCGGAAGTTCTTAAAGTTTTTCCGCAGATTTTTCTTTTATTGTTTCGTTTTATAGATGTGGTCAACTAAATGATGGTACCAAATATATGTTATTGTTGCATGGCATCAAACATATTTTAAACAACTTTTAATTATGACTTACTTGCAGTTTGTCGATTGTCCTCCCCCCCCACCATTTTTTTAAAGTCCTAAATATTTAATATTTTTTTACAGTCAGGGACAATGATTTCGTTAGATCACCATGCAGTTACATAAAGGTTCTACTGTATTTCAGTGTGCAGTAAAAGTTTAGCCACTTAAGAACTAAAAGCCCTTTGCCACGATAGAATTTTCCTTAGACTATACCATGGAATCTCGCTTGGCCGCCTGCGCGGATGATTCTTTGGAAGGTATAACAGAGTCGTGGCCGTTTTCATGGATGTTTGGGTAATCAACTGCGTGCAATTTTCTGTGGAGGGCTTGCTGCTAGATGAAAATATTAGCCAATCAAAGGCGAGTGTAGTACCCGCGCCGCTAGTTCAGGCAATGTTTTGAAAATATAAACTAAGATGTAGTCTGTAGAAGCAATTACAACATTACGCGAAAACTTAAAGATAAACAAAGATGTAGTCTGTAGAAGCAATTACAACATTACGCGAAAACTTAAAGAAAATTTCAGTGTTTATTGAACACAAAAAGTGTAACTATCATCTTTAACAAGTATACGAGACGCAGTTTGTTTGAGAACACGCCCTTGGACGACTGTGAGGGTTGAATTATAATACTCGTTTCTCTGAGAGATGAGTATTTTGTGCCTGATTAATCAGTATAATGAATTTTAAAAGTCGTGAATTCCATCACTTTCCGGAAGAAAGCAATACAGAGACGTCGTGGACATAGCAAATAAAGAATGACCATTGTTTTGTTAATAAATGATTGATACTTAACCTAAATGCCTTGGCTTGCAAGTGTTGTTTATAGCTGAGTCGGAAGTAGTACTATTTCATAGTGCATCTCGACAAGTAGGACAAGTTACAGAGTAAAATTTGCTTTGTGTAAATACGTTGCATTAGACTAGAATATTTTCCCCCTCAGTTATTTAGCACCAAGCTACACAGTCTAGGGCAAGTCTGGCCTACACTTTCAATACCTGAACTTCCCTCTCCATGGCGATGACCCTGCCATCATGTCACAGTTATTATAATAATTAAATATTTTAACCTTGAAATTGTGTAACCACCCAGTGGCGAACTATAACATCAGTTTTCAACTCTTCTCATCCTCAGCTCTTCCAAAAGCAAATTAAACTTCCTCACTGACCTAAGCATAGACTGCCTACCCTACTCTGTTTTGCCTCTCATCTTCTCACTATTATTCCGCCTATATAATCTGCCTTAGCTAATAGACAGTCTAACTTACCCACCTTGTACATCCTGACCAGCTATCCCTAACTTTTCCTTTCCTTCAATTAGTTTCACCCAAGTTCCTTCAACATGACTGATTGCCGTAAGTTCCCAGTGTCCTCACCTGCCTACCCTTGCCTTTCATATTTCTCCCACTTTGTTGCTCGTGTTTGTACCTCCTCCAACTCTCACATGTCCAATCCCATGTACAAGTACCACTTTGCAGCTACATATGTACTGGAATATTGGCAGTAATATTGTAATATATATATATATTTTTTCACTGCATTATTAACTCCCTTAAATACCCTTCTCAACATTCCTAGAGTACTTCTCCTTTTAAACACCACTCTCTTTGCCTTATTCACCCTACGTCACTTTGTAACATTATAACTAGGTACTTGTATTCTGAAGCTTCCTAGATCTCCTGGGGGGCGATTAAATATCGCTTTTGAGTGGTGCAGCGCAAAATTTACACCTGCGCTGCGTTGCTTTGGTATTAAATATACAAATACGCAGGTGCAAGTGCTCACGTGATGACGCAAAGTGCCTGAAAATCTGCGTCTAGCAAATGGCTCGACGCAAGTATATCTGCGCCCTTCGCGCATGTGCATTGGACAATTTTCGGGTGTGTGAAAGTGAATTAACATAAAGTTGGATATCTTTATCTGTATCCAGTGTTCTATGAACTTTAATTATTAAGTTTTCGTGTACACATTTCACGATTTCAGCTTTTTATAGTTACGAAGTACAGAAGAAGTACGAAACTGAAATGTTTTTTACTAAAGAAGGAATTAAAAATGGGCAACGATTTATCCTTTCCCCGGAATATATTTTGAGGGTATTTTCCCGTGGCACACGACGAGAAAACAGAGTTGCGTTTGTGACGAAGTTATTTGCACCGTTAAAAACTTTGTTTAAAACTTTTATGCATATGATAATGTAAATAAATAGCGAATATGTTTCGCAAGTACCTGTTTGGCTATTTGCTTAGAACAGTGACATTACCTCTTTATTTTCCTTGCTTGGATGGGGTGTTTCAACATCACATCTTTCTTGACGACTTGTTTCCACATACGTGCTTAATATTTAAGAGTGATTCTGTTGGGATTCTCTTTATTTCATAAAATGGGAGGGCTATCATTTTAGTTTTAAGTCTTTTGTGAGACTTGCTGTCTACACACACACACACACACCCTATCTCGGTGAACATTGAACTTACAATGATCTAGACCTAATTAAATTTATTGCAGTATATTTGTACGAACGCCACTCGTATTCACTACACATTAGCAATGAATTATTTAGAAATAATCAACATATCACGATTTACGACTCGCTGAAAGACGAATGCCACATGAATAGCCCATTAGGTAGTAGGCCTACACTCACAAATACCATGCCACACAAGTTAAAATAACTTACGTGAATTTCAAAACTAGGCCACTCAAATTAATATCAGTACAAATATAAAATGTGTACATAGTTTTTGCTCTAATCGCGTCACACGTCTATCACTTTAGGCACTTTATTTTCCGTTAGCAACATAAAGTATGTAAAAGCTGGTTACAGACGAAAACCACTCTGATGTGTTCTAATTGTGTTACAAAAATGCTGCTCTCCATAAATAAAGCACTTAATTATTCATGAACACAAAAATGAACACGCGCATCCACTACACTGAAAGAACCACGACATTATGGAAATTTACTTTCACACTTCAAAACACAACTACAACATATACAATTGTAATGAAAACTTTGTAACAATTTTCCGTCATAATTTGATATGAACCTATACTTCTTACATCCTTGTTTAATCATGAGAAGGCTACAAAATTTGAGGTTACGAAAAATTTAACCAAAACATTACTTTTAGCTTGAGAAATGTTGACTGCTACATGGAAGCTATATCTGCATGTAAGCACGCGGGTGTGCAGACAGCTTTTGCCATTCAAGTGGCAGTGAGGATGATGTTACAGATTTTCTGATTGGCTTGTGTAATTAGGAGAGGGAGGCAGTTGCGCCGAGCTAAAATAGGCTCCGCCCCTTGCGTCTTGCGTTTTCGAGTATATTTAATTCCAACAACGACTCGAGGTGCAGGTGCAGAGAAGATTTCCTTGCGTTGCGCTGCGTCGGTGCAAAACGCAAGTGGTGATATTTAATCGGCCCCTGTCCTTCCCATCTGCATGTCTGTACTCCCAACCCTCTTCCTCGTAAACCTAGCAGTCTTTGTCTTTCTTACATTTATTTTCATTTTGCTTTATTCAGTCCACAAATGTAATACTAATAATAACAATAAGTTTTACACTCACAATTAGGCTAATGCCCGGTGACGAGCAGATTTCTCCACATTACACAGTGTCAAACCTCTAGTCCCTTCCTAAACCTTCCAACCCCCCTCACAGTCGCTAACTCCTCTCGTAGTGTATTCCACTCTCTCACGGCCCTCACCAGCATTGACTGTCTACTCTATCCATTCTCCTCCACACCCTCTGAATCTTCTCACTGTTGTTTCCTTTTACCTTAAAAGTTCCCTTGGCTTGCAGACTAACTGCCCGACTCCCCCTCCTGGTTCATCACCTTATACAACCTGAATTGTCTTTCCATTCTCCTCCTGTCCCTCAAATATTTCCATTCAAATTCCTTCATCATCCTTTCCTCCTCACCAGCCCTTCTCTGCATCGTCTCCAGTACTTGTACCTCCACCTCGATGTACGAATTCCACTCTGCAGCAGCATATTCCAACACTGAACTAACCATCGTGCAATATGCCTTTCACTTCAACACCAACTCCGTTTAGCATCCTTCCCAGCAGTCCTAAAGCCCTTCTTCCCTTATTAACCACTCTGTCCACTTGCTTTGTCCCCCTTAGATCAGTCTGCATCACAACCTCTATATTCTGTGGTTTCCTCTATCTCCTGCCCACCTCATCTCTATACCTCTCTACTCACCACTGTCTTCCTATCAGTCATTCTGCAACTTGTTCCCTCCACCTATCCACGTACCTTATGCTAGTTATTGGGAGTTGAACGTATTCAAAAATGTACAGAAATGCTCAGCAGTAATGCCATTATAACTGACGAAACCCCATCCGGGTAAAACTGGCTCTGCAATTTCTTATAAACCATAAAAAAAGAATCTAAGCTCTAGGTCCACCGCCCCGGTGCAGCAAAGTCCGCCTTATCCCTCACATTTCAGCCTTATCACCAATCTTTCCTTCTCCTCCGACCCAAAAATCATGAGACGCCCGCAACGCCCGACACGCACCTAAGTTCCCAACAAAACAAAAATGGCGGACCCACGCCACCAACCTTCACTCTCTCTGTCGTCTCTGGTGACCACCCACCGAAACACAAAAAAGGAAAAATACTATCTAAATAAAATACAACACATAACTTATCAAAGCAGAAAGTAAATACCCTAATGCGTAAACAAACATTTACATTAATATTATTTATAAGAATTACATTTATTATATAAAGGCTACAGTTTGTGTTTGAATTAACGTCTGTTATTGGCTGGTGCCGGCCCGCACAAAAGTATTTTTGTCTCCCACACTGGGAGACTCGGCGCACAATAAGAAATTAAAAACCATACCATGCTATGCTAAAAATAGAACTTCCCGGCAACTGGACGCCTGACCGCTACACTGACCTGTCTCAAACACACCCTCTGGCCGATCTCGCATACCCCCAACAATGGTACTGCTGCTCAAGGAAATGTTAAAGGTGCTACCAAAATTTAAACTTAACTCAAATAAATTGAATATCACTTAGTTGAAGCTAAATACCGGCAACGGCCACTCATCCATTTAAATTACAGCAAACAAAATAATGAAACTAACAATGCTGGAAAAACTGTGAAACTAAAAGTATGATTAAATTAATAAATTAAAAATATAACATTAATAAACTAAAGTATAACTAAATAAGGTCTATGCCTGGTGGGTGGACCGCCTGACAATATCTTTGTATTTTAAAAAAATTGAATTTTTCAAAAATTTTTTTAAATGTTCAGCCTTTTTATTTAAATACAAAAAAATTTTATTCTTTGTTTTTATGATTTTTTTGAGAATGGCCTCGTAAAATCTCTGCCTTGTTAAATCCAATACTTCTAAAATTAGAATTGCTGTGTTATAAAATGTTCTTGAGATAGGTGTCAAGAAAATCTGCTGTTGATTTATCCTGACTTTAAAGCCTTGTCCAATAGCTTGTGTATTCTTTCTAAATTATGTGACGCTGTATTTTATTTTGGATTTTGGAGGCAGTTTCATTGTTCGGTTAGTGGTAAAAATTTGTAAATTTGATTAGGGGCTTTTCTATAGAATTCACTTACTTTATTTGTGTTTCCTATGGTCCTTACAGGTAGGAAACCATTAATTTTGGTAAGTCATAATTTCTTTTTACACAAATTGGTACATTTGCAAACTGTTACAAATACGGACTCGTTTATTGTGTCATGTGTTACGTTCGTGTTATGTCAAGCTGGCAATGTTTTTTTTGAGTCTATCCTTATGACTGGTCCCGGTTGCCAGCTTCTGTAAGTATCCAAGTGTCTTACATATATTTCCAGTTGTTTGTAGTCTCCATCTGCTAGAGGGAATTAGCAGTGGTTGTAGTGCTCCTTTGTGTCGGTTGTTCAAGGGTACCAGCTCTTACCACGTGTCCCCCATGACATGTATGTCACACTTGCCACACACTGTTAGGTAAAAGGAACCACTAGAAGAGCAGTGAACATAACCCCAGGATACATCTGCAGCTTTGTTGCCACTGTGAGTTGAAGAGCGTTGGTGAAGGCCAAAGCTGACTGTGGACTAGTGTTGGCTCGAAGATGTGGATATTCAGTAACCACAAACATGGTTGAGTGGTGTAGTGTCTTCGGTGTGGCACAGGCCCGTGTGTTGCTGTGTTGAATGGAAACACTGTCTCGTGGCGTACCACATATCAGTAACTGCGCACACGTAAGATTCAATGTGGCGATTTTATGTTAGCATTTGAAGCTGTTAGGTAAAGTTTGACGAACCTGGTACATCATTCGACAATATTGTTGTTTGTGCTGTCTGATAATTTTGTCCCACACCTTTAATTTTTTTGTGTATTTTTTTTCTGATATATAGTATACTGTAAATGTAACACTTGTTTAAGATTTAGTATGCGACTGTCATATTTTCCCTCCAATTTTTAACATTCATTTAAAATAATTGTTACTGGGAAGTGTGGTTGTAATCAACTTCATTGTCACTTGCATGCAATATTCTGCAGATATGAATAATACTACTATACTTTTTTTTTTTTAAGAAACCAAAAAAAATAAATTATTTTGAGCTATTTTTTTTAAACCTTTTACATTGTTGTGTGATGTTTTTGTATATGCTGGAAACAATGTTATTGTATGTGTGCACTTACATTTCACATAATTCCGAACTGTTACCTCGATACAGTTTTAAGATTCTGTTTTCGTGTATTAGTGGGAATCTCCATATGTGAGGTTTGCATTTGATAGCATGTTTTTAGTTCATGAATGTTAAACCTAGAGTACGTTGGCTTCTATTCATGCACATGAACCATTATTTTGTAATTTGTGTGTGTAAATTGTCCCTTTGTACTACTGGTTAGTTTTTAAAAGTTACCGTTGAAAGTATTTTAGTTTCTAGATAAAAATAAGTTCCTTCACATTGTAACACATTAATTAATTCATTACAGAATTGCTTGCCAGTAATGAATGATTAACATTTGCGTTAAAGTAAATGTTGTAATAAGCTATGGCTTATGAAAAATTTTAAGTCATCAAAGTAATGATCATTTTTTAAACATTAGTAATGATGAATATACTATGTTGGTTTAAAAAATTTGAGTGTAAATGAATGCTGTATAGCGATGCAAATATAGTTTTGTCACCTTTGTGTATTATTGGAACTATTCGAAATTCTGTGCTGTAAAAAGTTTACAGTTTAATAAAATTAAAAGAAAAAAAATTGGTTGACTAAAAGTAATTACAAAAATGAAGTACGTGTACTGTATTCGTAACAAAGGAAAGAAAAATAAACTTATTTTCTATAATGGCATAGTAAGTGTGAAGAAACTGTATTTGCGTCACAGATAGTAAGTTTTGTAATATGTACCTAGTTATTGAAGTGAAACATAAGGAATGGAGCTGCAGTTACGATTTAATTAGGCATACAATAGTGATTGGTGAGTTTAAAATTAGCCACTGAATGCCCAGGTTACCATGAATATTTTTTACACATTTTTATCGTAGCCACATTATCTTTCAAATTCCTGCTCTGAAGTGAAAAGTGTAGCATTTTATAATTTTTTTGGGAGATATTGTATTTGCTTTTTATAATTTTTTTATCATTGGTAATTTGTATTCCAATACCAGAAACCTTTTTTTCTGAACATGAGATGTGTCAAGTCTGAGTGTAAATTTTCAGTTCAAAAAAATTTGTTATTAATGCAGCTGAATATTTTGGATACTTATGGTTTGAAATAGTTATTGTTGCAAATAGTTGGTCATGCTTTATTTAGGGGGCACATTTATTGTGTTTTCAAGATTGGTTTTTCTTCTCCTTATAATCGTTAATCATCTTTCTAGCAGTGAATTCAGCAGGGCACCGCCAAATTACTTACCCAGTTTGTTTAGCTATAGAATAAATTCCCAGGTATATTAGCTATAGACTAAGTAGTGCACAAGGGATTTGAAAGCACCTCTCTAGACTATGACTACTTCTGTGACACATACAGTAGTCTGTTTTGTTTAGTAGAAATT
This sequence comes from Medauroidea extradentata, assembly GCA_003012365.1. Classification (NCBI taxonomy): domain Eukaryota; kingdom Metazoa; phylum Arthropoda; class Insecta; order Phasmatodea; family Phasmatidae; genus Medauroidea; species Medauroidea extradentata. The sequence goes on along the minus strand of PNEQ01064184.1, from coordinate 8,542 downwards.
GTTGTTTTAAGAATTTTTCAGCACACATATTCTCTTGTAGTTTTTTTTCAGTATTACATACGACATTTCAGCATTTAAAATTTTTTATGAAAGATTAAGGAAAATTAGTACTTCAAGTATAGGCAACATTAAATTTTAGTTTTCCTGTATATATGCCTGCATGCCTGCCTCGTCGAGCTAGTGAGTAGCCCAGCCGACGTGACAAACTATGATAACGTCAAACTACATTAATTGTTCGCCATTGACTGAGAAAGTGCTGGTGCTGTGCCAGCTAGTCTCCGGCTGTTGGGCTGATGTGTGGCAACACTGCTGCATTCTGGCAGACATTACAGCAAAGTGCATGACCTTGTCTCTTCTTTTGTCTTCACCTCAGGTGGTTCCAGGGGGCCTACCCCCCCAACCCTTTTAAAGAATTGTTTATCTGTAAATAGCACTGTTTTGCACCTTATAATCCTAATATTTCTGGGAAGAACCCCCAAACCCTGCCCCCACCCTTTTTTTTGGCTTGGGGCATGTCATCCCCCTTCCTTCCAAAACCCTGAGATGGATCTGTCCCTGGTCACCACACCTACTACCCTTATTCAGTCACTCTCACATGTAGTGTTGTCTACAGGTCACTTTTTTTCTATCCCGCACTTGTATAACTTTTCATGATGGTTCCAATCAGATGCCAGTACAGTGGAACCTCGTTAATACAAATCCTGTTAATACAAAGTTCTCATTAATACAAAGTGTTTTTCTTTCCCCTTGGAATGAGATGAGAAATTGAATATTACCTTTGACGCTCCATAAAAATTTTCTTTTCTCAGAAAACAATGTAATACCAAGTTTACTTGTTAAAGGCAGCCATTAGAGTGGTAATAATTTTGGATATAAACAGCCTGAAAAAAATTTCACACTATTTCTTGTATTTTTGAAAACACCTGTTAATACAAAGCTCATTATTACAAACTGCACAATTTTCGGTCCCCTCAGGTATGTATTAAAGAGGTTTGACTGTATTGTTGATGAGAGTTTTGAGTTGTGTTGTTGAACTGGTATTGATAATGTGTGTGTTTAAAGTAGAAAATTTCGTAGTACATTTGTTATTTTGCACCAGACAATAGCAGTTTCCAGACTTATCTCTGGAAAAAATGGAGTATTGTTTTGTCTGAAGGTTGTTAGATGGGGCTGTTGAGTGAGAATTATTGTTTACATTAATCATTATTTAGTCTGTCCAAAGTTGTTCTTTATGTACGATAGTAATGGATTCTTTTGTTACATTTCTTACTTCGTTAGAGACATAATTGTGTTAGCCCAAAGAAAATTTTCTTAATGGCAACATCATACAAGTTGCACCGCAGTAAATTTTTTAAATTAATGTGTGGCATCTACACGTCAAAGTACAAAAGTACGGCAGCTTAAACCAACTTAGCTCTGATTAAATAAACAGTCCCAACAAAATCACTCCTAAAGTACCTTTAAGATGGAAACAAGTAAAACAGTAAGAAATGTATATTTTAAGAAATACTTGCAGGAAATCAAGGAAATAGGAAATTAAGGGGGGGGGGAAGAGTAGGTTAGTTATAAGTATGTTATATTTCTTTCACAGTTTTCTCAACGTTTAGTGAAATGCGTAACATCTGCACTGTTATCACTTGCGTAAAATATTTGCAGTGCAAATCCATTTGTACAATACTATTTATCTGTGAATGCTATAACTAATTGCCTTATACTCATTCTGTGAAAAGGTAAATGAAGATCTATCAATTTTTAAATGCTTCATGAATTGAAAATAATTTTAATTTGTGTGTCTCCACTAGTGCAGAACATTTAAAGGCTGAAAAGCAGATCTCGAAACATAAATACCTATAATAATTAATATTGTATGGGGAGGGTAACCAAGGGCAAGGCATCGTACTCCAGTGGCAGACTGTCTGACTGGAAGCCTGTAAGCGTCTATCACTCCCTAAAACAAGATGTTAAATGTCTCTCTGTTGTGGAGAAGTGACGGAATGCAAAGGGGTGGGGAAAATTGGAGTAGGGCTATCCTGAAAAAACCCGACCTGCTAATGCTCACTACGTTTCTCATGTGTGAAAAAGCGAGAGACTCTATGAGGAATCAAACTCAGATTAGTAGCCTTGGTAAAGGGGGGCGGGGGTAGGGGCAAGCACTCATGCTTCTGTACTAGCTGCATTCCCAGAATCTAAATATACTGTATGTCCTTAGTACAAGGAAAGGGTTATAATATCCAACTTTTCCATTTATAGTATTTTCTCTCTCTGTACACACATTTAGTTTACTGCATTTGTGAATAATGCAAATGGATTTGCAACAACTCATTTGTTTGGTGCATATTTCCAGGCATTTTGCACCTGTCCAATGAGTTGCACCTCTGTTTATGTATGTATTTTAACACCACTGTGGCACAAGGCAAATAAAAATTATTCATTGCACCCCTCAATAATGATCATTATCGTTAAGAAACAGGAGAAAAATAGATTTTCCAGTGGAATTTAATATAATTACTAGCTTTATTTTATGCTACATAAGGTATTTATCCCGTTTTAAACGACAGCACACTTTGATGTCTAGTGTGTGGTTCTGAAACATTTTAGTTAAAAGCAGATGTCTGCTATTCGTAACTGTGTCACTTGTGCCACATTTAACCACAGTTGGTTACTTCCTGATGTTGCGCTGCTCTGAAGACTGCTGATACCTGGAAATTTCTTGTCTTGCACTACTGTAGTTCAATTTGGTGGTGTTAAAAAAAGAAATAAAATCGAAAAGAAAGCCTGCCGTGCTTTTTCCGTATTTATTTTGCTTCCATTATCAACTTTGTCACCCACAGTAAAATGTGTGCTAGTTTTAAAGCTTCATGACAAAACAACTGAAGCTAGACTGGCTAACAATACAGTTTTTCGTTTCGCTGATACATATAACATGACTGTGTGCACACGCATGGTTAAAATCCCGAGCCGTCCAAACATGATTTTACATTTACTGCCATAATGTACATAAAATAATACCTGGACACAGTGGCGGTGCGTAAGGCCGTGCTCTCGTGCTGTAGCACTGAGTAAACTTTTACAAAGTTATTGCATACTTAATTTTATTAAATTTCAGGTAATGTGACACAATTTATACTTATAACCTTTCTTTATATGAGATCGACTGCTTTGCGCTAAGTTTTATAGGCGGACGGAATTTTGTCAAGTAATTTCGTTCGTGTAAGCCACCCTTTTCTATGGTGTAAAACTGGCTCAGTGCTCCCACAGACTAGCGTACGGCTGTCACTCCCCTTTCCTACCCCCTGTCCATGCCAGAGGCGTAGAGAGACGCGGGAACCTCGCCTTTATCAACACCTGCTCCGTGCAATGAGCAGAGTAGCCCTGCTGCCTACTGCGCAAGCGCGCAACAGTTACGTCAGCGCGTTGACAAAGATGGCAGCTCGCATCGCACACGTGTTTGTATATTGCAGACTTGTAAACAAAGTAATTTTTGGTGTCGCATGGCTGTGTAGCTGACTTAGAATAACTTTAATGAATAATACGTTACTATGTATTATTATTGTAAGTTGTGGGCGTCAGTGACGTGATACTGTGCATAAATAACGAACTACCGCAGAATCTATGTTATTAGTCTTTGGCGCAATGGATACATTACCGACGCTTTATGACGGGATAATTTAGTAAGTCGAATTTTACAATATTGACTCATTTTTGTGAAAATTCTGTGTTGCTTGACGGTAAGTGGAAAATTATTTTAAGGTTTGTGTCCGTGGTTTATTAGTGGCAAATTTGTTTTCCGAATGTGACGTGGTATGAACTGCACACATTTATTTACGTGTTCCGTAATTGTAATCATAAATATCGTAGGCCTAAGGTCTAGCTGATAATAAAACGAGCTGCGCAGTGTATGTGTTGATTTTCGAGTGGACAAGCACATGAAACGTCTAGTTCTCATAATTGAAGGAGTTATTTACTTATAGTTTTCGGAATAGTTATTTAATCGTATCAAAATGATATGCCGATGCGGGGCTGAAGATATGCGTAGGCCTACTTCGCGTATGTTATAAAATTGCGTCTGCATTTAGACAAGCTGAACACTAATGTAGTCTTAGGACGTCTCACATGCGATATTGTTGGCATTTTATCTGCGAGTCGGGTTCACATTAATCGTGAGGAAACACAGAAGGAACGCAGTAAGAACAAATGTACAGACACTGAGATTGTAGGATACTAACTTGCCGTTAGTAGTATTCATTGCTTGTGTATTTAACGAGTACCTATAAATTGTAGATAACATCTTTAAGTAGAAAGAGTTTTTTACAACACACTGTATTGGCTACATTACTGCTTAATTGCCATGAACCGCAGTGCAATTTCTCAATACATGTAAAGCAAAAGTTCTACACCTTTGAGTTAAAAATATGATTATTAGCAGGGAAACAAAGTATAGCGATTTAGCGGGGGAGGGGGTGAAAGACATTATATTCAGAGCACTTAGCTCAAAACATTGACCGGCCGCCACACTGCCTGGACATGGAGTGCAATAGGGAACTTTGTCCGTGCTATTTTGCCACAGTGTGCATGAAACATATCGTACAACATTTTGCCAGTAGCATTTTCATTTTGGCCTACAGTTCACGTGATGTGCTTATTATATGGCATTTTCTGAACATCTTGTATAGTATAATAGTACATTGTAAGAATTATTTAAATTATTGTAATCACTCGAACATATTGGATCTCTTTAGTTCTCCTTCTTGATGTGCTCCTGCAGACTTTTACCGGGTGTTTGTTTGCGAACAATTCTTAAGTCTTCTGTTAGACTACCGGTGTTTGTTGAGAAAAATTTAACTGCATGCAGATATACATAGTACCTTTAAGAACCATCTCTGGCTTGTTATAGTATTGTACGACTGAATTGTTGGAACTGTTACAGAGCTGGAAGTATATATGTAGCTATCTTCATCTTTGATTGTAAGGAGACTCAAAATATTTTTCAATTGTTTGTGAACCGTTGGATACGTCTTTGCCTGTTTTGTCAACACGCGTTAGCTGGGTGCATTGCGGCCATGTTTCACTGAGAGTTACGATATTGTGTTGCCCGCTAAATGGTAAAGCATTATGCTTACAGGATACATGGCTTATTTCTTGGCTGTGCGATCCTCCATTTCAAGCTGGTTTACGTTGAATTTTTTAGCTGTCAAATTTGCTGGTTTGTTTTTGTTTGGAATACTGATGCTTTGTTTGAGATGTGTATTATATCTACATGTTTGATTATACTTTATGATTGTATGAAAAGTCTACTGAGGTGCATTTTTTAATGTTGACACTTCTCTGTACTATGTAGGTATACCTATAATTTGACAGAATATTTTTTTTGCATCACAGTGTCATTGTAATTTTATTTACCTATATTGTAAGAAGTGTGGGAAATGCAAGACTGTAAATGTGTTATTTAGAGGTTGTGTGTTTATGTATGGGCATTTTGGTGGACACTCACGGGTTCTTTATTTTGCATGTGTTGTGCTTGCCTTTAAAACAGACTGCAACTTACCAGGTAGTAATAATTTATTCTGTCCGCCGGTCCACATTGTACAAATTCACATTTTCGTACTCTGTCCACATATTTTACTTTAGTGGTTGAAACTGTGTTGTACATAGTATATTTGTAAAAATTGTGTAAATAGTCTTTGTATTTTGAGGCTCTGTGACAGATACCTCGTTTGTTTGCAGCGTGTGCTTACAAAGAACCTACAGTAGTAATAAGTGTTTCTTAGTTTTCGTAAGTGGACTCCCTACTTGGTAGTTACTGTTTTAAGGAATTGATTCTGTAATGAGTTGTTAGTGTGTGTTTGATGTTTTCACTCATTTGGAGACTTATGTTATTCAATGTACAGAATGTTTGTGATTCACCACTGTTACAAAAAATTATTGCTTAGCCAGAGTGTGCTGACGTGAACTGTTTCACTCTGGCAGAACACAAATTGTAGTCGACTCTTGTGAAAGAACATAGTTCCAGGACACTTTGCGTGTTCAGTAGTCAGAATCTGATGTGTTATTTGTTAGCTACATACCTATATTTATTTCAAGCCACTTTGTATTGCTGTTTAGGTACTACATAAGTGCAGTAAATGAGGTAAATGGGTTGGTTTCACCTGTATCACCTGTATTAAAATTAGGTACGTATTTCTCTGTTAAATTTTATAATGGCTTTTTAACATTTTGTGACAGACTTCTGTACAAATTTTTTTACTTTGGACATAACTGCGCTGTGCTACGTTGTAGTGAAAGTGAATTAAATACAAAACCTTTGTTATATCTCTGGTAATAAGTTGACTAAAATTATTTTTACAAATACTAACTTAGATCTGCTAGTCTTGTGGGAGGAATTTTTAGTAAAATGTTGGATTGTTTATTTTGTTGTGAAAACTTACTGTAGTATTCCAACATTAACTCTACCACACCTTATTTGGTGGTTATTATTAGTTGTTCTGATACCTGTGTAACATCTTGCGTAGCACTGGCGGGAGTTTAAATTGGAAAGTGGACATTTGTGCAAGTGTTGGGAGCATGATGCATTAAGTTTTGTAGTGAGGCATCTTGTTGCGTCACTCAACTGTCTTGTGTGTTTAGTACTTTCCTGTGAAGTGTGCGTTTCATGCTTTATAAAGTCGGATTGTCACAATAGTCCCAGGTCCTTGTGAAGCTGTGATCAATAGTTTGACTCTCTGTATGTTAAACACTGCAGTAACATTTTTCTTCTGTGTAGTTTTGGCCACAAACTGTATGCTGTATGTTAACCAGTATGTAAACTACAATATTTCAAATAACAGTGGCACACAGCTTTAGGATGATAAACATTATAGTAGATAAATACCCAATTTCACAAGGCCTCGCACTGTATGAGAACGATGTAGCAAAATAGTTTCTGATCTAGTTTGGGTTCCCTTTCTCATGAGACTTCAAAAATAACATTAAAATAGCATTTTTCATGTTCAGCTTCAATTGTCTCTGATTATATACTGTAGTTTTAAAATATGATATTACCTTTTCTTGTGAGTGTTAAGCGTTATATGTGTATAAGCTGTATCAAAAAAATTTTATGGAAAATTCGGAAAAATACTTAAGGACAGGCTACAATGAATTTTCGAATTCCCGTAAATATTGATAGGTGAGCATGTACATTGATGAAATACAAAATTTTTTATAATTGATGTACATCTTCCAAATATTGTACATTTATGTATTAACTGTCTTTTAATTACTATTACAATTGCTTCCATATTTTTTCAAATCGTTTATAGGTTTAGTGATGATGGTTTGTGCCGCTGCGCTACTTCAGTCTTCAAGAGCTTCTCTTCTTCTATCTCATTAATAATTATTGACTTGTGACCCAGAGAGAAAATGTTATGTGCCTTTCCCCTCATTGCGCAAATTGAATACGTAATAATGAATTATTGTAAAAAACATAAAACATGTCGAGTCATTAACAAATCTAAAGTAAATCTTAAGTTCCAGCTGTAAGTAAAATTGTAATTCATTAAAATTACTTTAAGAAGACATCAACAATCAAAACAGAAATTCAAAAAAATAAATTGAATAAAGTTGCAAAATGTATCCCAAAATAGAACACTACTCATGCACCATAGCTACAAAAATAGTGTGGCTTAGTGATTACAACACAATTTTCTAAAAAGGCGAAAATGTAGAAGTTTGTAACTCTCTGTTAACCTTTCCAGGACCAGCTTTCATTGCCTGTGCAAAAATCGCCTGAGGCCGATATATCAGCTTTGTATTTTTAAAAGTATAATTTACAGGTTTTTTTTAAATAAATTTTTCGGGAAAAAAATGTGTTTACAATTGCAATGAATTAAGGGAACCTTTAATTGCCAGTAGAAATTTTTTCCAACTTGATTACTGTACTTTGATTTGTGTCGAGTCATTTCAGTTTTAATAAATAATTGCAATTTTCTGAAAATTATAATGGAATGTTTCACGTAATGTACCTCGAAGAAAGCTGGCACTAAATAGGTTAATGGTTTGACTTGTTGCAATGCTTTCACTACTGTCTCCAGGCGATGCTAGAGGACTGCTGAGACTGTCGAGGGAAGTGGAAGAATGGTGGAAAGGAGACTATAGGTGATTCAGGTTAAAGTGAGAATTAAAAAATGCCCTGATTAATTTCTATTTTCCACCTGTTTGTCTTTCTGCTGCATGTAATCATAAACATTGCCATGTGCTTTTATTTACATAAGCTTTTACAGTGTTTATGTTTGCATTACACTGCTCCTATACATTGTAGTGGGTACGATGCAGACACCCGGCGATTCAGCTTAAGCTCAGTGGTAGGGTCAAGATCTCATCTCCATGCCGTGGGTTCGTGAAGTGAAGAGAACAACAAAAAAAATTGATTAAAGGAGTTCAACGTGTACCAGAACCAACCATTATACAGCTCCAGGTGCTTGGGTAATTACCGGGAATAACGAAATCAGACTTGAACCAGACAACATTTACTCTACTCTTTGTACATTGTCGCACAGATACAAATTTC
>PNEQ01064180.1:0-26618 GCA_003012365.1 Medauroidea extradentata | reverse complement strand
ATATATATATATATATATATATATATATATATATATATATATATATATATATATATATATATATATATATATATATATATACAGATGTTGGTATTTATACGTGTATCAGATCAATAAACTCCATAACTGATGCTTGACACCACGAGACTTGGCGCGTAGCAGTGTTTTTTTCTTAGAGAAGGTTTTCGTGCCGTCAGTTCTATTCTATGTTGCCACTAGATGGCGGTGCAGCGCATCAACTTCTCTACCTAGCTTCCTCTGATGGCTTATTGTGCACAGAAGGGAGGGGGATAACTGCCCAGACACAGTATTCCTGCTGTTTACAGCCGGGATTGTTACAGCAGTTATGGTGACTACCAGTGCACAGTAAGTCCTGTGTCTATGTATGAGCTGTTACCAGAAGCTATGATGACTATCCGTAGCAAAGATCGAAGCGTTGTAGCTGATGTAGAAACAGAAACTATGATATGCCTAACTGTGAAGTACGGCACGTATATGAGATGTTATCTACTTGCTACCAGTAGAACTTCAGAATGCGCACTAAATAATCACATTACCTTTTCGGCCGTAGTTCCTCATAAATATGTTTCATGTTTTATACATTTATTTGTGTGTGTGTGTGTTAATTACAGCCTCAACTTGTTTCCTTTCTTGTTTTTAGGGTATCCTTTATTCATTTTAAGGTGGGACATCATAAGCCTAGTCTGAATCACTGCTTTCTTGAATTTTTCGTTGTTTAGAAACACATACTTAAAATTAATCACATTATCGCACTCTCGTAAATAAAAGCTGCATTATTTGCTATGAACTTATAAATCTATAATTTCTAACCAATATCAATAACACGGTCAGCCTTTCTTTAAATCCTAATTTCCTAAGGAAAAAGTAGGCTTACGTGGATACCTTGATGTTTGTCTGCACGCCACGTTCATGCCTACAGGCTAGGGCGAGGCGTGATTCGTGTTTCTTAGCGTATACGCACTCCCAGGTGGTAAATATCAGCGGTAGTCATGGCAGTGCCTTTTAGTTTCTGTGTGTGTAGGTGTAACAACACGTGCGGTTAATACTTTTAATAGCCGGACGCGTGATCACAAAGTGTACTTCCGGTAGACAACCTCCTGATACGCAGTCTAGCGTTTACCTAGTCTCTATGGTCAGTTCGCGCCGGATGCTGCGTAAGTGTTTGCAATTAGCTTAGTAACCAATGTGACCTCCTGGCCCAGTCATGTAGTGTACAAGGATAACGCACAGACTAATAAAAATATTGTTTTCGCCACATCACACGTTTTCTCACGCCAGTAAAAACAAAACTTTGCAAAGTTGTCTGACAGTTTACACATTAAATTTTTTTTAATAAGATTTTGTCAAACCGCATGTCAATATTTTGGTAAAGCAATCCTCACATTCACAAGAACAAAAAATATTGTAGGCCTATGGCATAGTCCAAAAACGGATTGTTCGTGCACAATAGTTGGCAATGCATGATGGGCAGTTCATAGCGCGGGGTGCATCATGTTGCTGTGGAATGTCATTACAGCAGTACTGTACATTTTACACTACTCCACTATGTCACTAACCCGTAAACAGTAGGAGTACACTAACCGTGAAAATTAATAGAAACGTAAGTCATGTATTGCGGAGTGTAATGCAGAAAATTTGCGTTTTTGGACCTAAGTCCGCGTTAAATTTTTTGTTCGTATGGATGTGAGGACCGTTTTCCCAAAATATTGACATGCAATTTGTCAACATCCTGGTATACAGCGAAAACTTTATAAAAGAATTAGACTGTTATGCTGCTCTTTTGTTACATGACGAAATTGAACGCTGACACATTGCAGCCGATAATATGGAATTGTGTACTTAAGGTATAGGACATCGCATGTTATGTGCTGCAATATGGCGCCGTTCAATTTGGTCACACATAGAGATAGGCCATCATAATTAGTCTTGCAGCCCTTGGTATAGAGTAGTACTAATAAAATAGTCGTATGATTATATAATAGTACGGCATTATTTATTAAAATGTTTGTTGAAGTTTCATGAGACTGTCTTTATTTAAAAGATTATAATAGACTTACTGTAATAAAAAAAATTATCGGTCTCTAAGAAAAATTATGAACAAAAGACAAAACATTTCAAGATTTGCTTTGTTACAAATATCAATTTCTTATCAGCCAACGTCTGTTTTCATTGATATGAAGAAAACGGTTTCGCTGCGCAAGAGAGTTCACGCTACGTTAATTTTTATCCTCTGATCTTCTAATGCACCAACATTTTGATATTAATGTCACATATTTCTAAGTGTGGTCCCACCGCATGCGATAGCAACAGTTATGTTTGTGTCGTTGCCTGCTGGGACTACAGGTGTCGTGCGCGTACTGTCTGTAATTATTATAATTTGTGTTAACGGACTTGGGAAAGGGTATGATTTATGCATCGTATTTATTTAGTGAGGAACTTAAGTTATAGACGTATTATTTTCAGTACATTAAAACTTATTAGTACAACTGGCATTAGACCCGAAGAACGTCGACTGCCTGAACTTTTAACCTACCTGAGTCAGTTAAGGATGCATTGCTTAACAGACGATTTAAGCATATATCCATACATAAAGTTACATGTCGAAACCTAATCCAAATTGAATTTTCCATTTCTTGTAACTAAGGGGATTCAAACTGTTTTATTTTATGCACATAAAAGTTACATGTAATTAAATATTAACATTCTATCGATTTATGACGTACTACACATCCGTCGGAATTCGAGAGATATTTACGAAAAGTCATGATATTATTGCGGATGAGTTAAATCATTACTATAATATTTCAAAACGTAATCGGAATTTATATTTGTTGTGATCAAACGTGAATAGAACTGTTTCTTGCAAACGTTTTACTATCAATAACATCTAGTTAATGATAGATTATCCAATTTATTGTTTAGGTTAAACTGTAAAACAAAATTGATAATTAGTTTCCATTTTTAATGCATAATGCTTATTAGAATCACGATCTTGCGTGCGATATAAAAAAATCAGTTTTTAGGCTGATATTACTCCAAAAATTATTACCCTGTTAGGTAACATACCAAATTATAAGAAGGCCTATGCGTTGGCCTTTACTACATACTATTCACAGCAAAGTTGTATTCCCGCCTGAAGACCCATAGAATAAATGGAAATTGTGGAAACACTGCACGCATATAGCGCGTTACGTGTGTGATTATCGTCGAGCGTGGCAGTCTGCGACTTATATTTCTGATTTAGAGTCTGAGACGCGGAAAACTATACCCGGCAAAAGTTTAATTAGAAGTTACCAACGTAACTAATGAGTATAGACGTGTAAAATGCGCGTTTTTTTTCAGAGGATAGACTCTCTACCGTGTAAGCATACTCCGCGGCAAGTCACAACAATATCGGCCAGCGGAAGACGTCGAACGAGCCTATAGTCACTTGGAGTCTAGTCAGCTGTCAGACAATAACGAGAGTTTTGCCTGTCTCTAGCACAGACTAAATAGTACACAGGCGTTAAATGACGTGTCGGCTCATTTGATGCGGGCGAACTGCGCCGCTTGTTGGCTACCCGAGGCTGTTGATACCATCCTCGTGTCTGTTTGGCTCCTGCATGTTACGGCAGGTTTCCTATTGGCCTGGCTGCCGGCTAGCAGGGCAGCCGCCTTACGTTGATTGGCAGTAGGTGTTTCCACCATGTTGCTGGCCAGCGAAGCCATTATGCTAGTTTGTGATGAGTTCGCCGTCCTGCCAGCCATTCCACTTATGTATTCCTAAATATTATGCGGCTTTACTAATAAGTCTACCTTCTACAATGCGGGTGCAAATTAAACAAAAAAAGTCAAATATGGCATGTAGATGGAAAAAAAGCCTTCATTTATTCACAACACGGTACAACAATTATTACTAGATAAACTAAACACTAGATAATAACGTGTCTTAAATTAAATTTGATTACAATTGATCCAATAGTTCTCTAAATTAACGCATAAAATTTTTCAAGCCACGTAGTGTAATATAAATTAATGCATAATTTTTTTATTCATGTAGTTAAATCTTTTAAAATAATACTATTACATTATTAAACACATCTATGAAACATAGCGTCCGAGTCACGTTGCCTTGCTTATAACTTGTTCGGTAGGTTCTAAGTATGATACAATTGAGGAAAATTGCTACGCATTTACGTGAATAATCGAAAAGGACCAAAGACCACCATTTTTAAAAACTAATTTCGGTATGAACACAATACATTTAACTCAAGTCACTGAACGAAGTACCATACGTATACTGACTTCGATGGAATTCGAATACATGATTCCTTTAGATATCTCACGTGGTTAAGAAAAGTTCAAATAGCCATTATTTGGTTATAAGATAAAGCCATTGACAATATACGAATAATATTAGTTAACTGTATTGAGTACTATATGCGTAACGAATACATTTGGGAAAATCGCCAATATCTCGTGTGACCAAAAATGTTCATATGAATATTCTGTATTATAACGAACACGGCATTTACAAAATACCTACAAAAAGACAGGTCACCTTGCATAGTACTCAAAATTTACCCAGTTTTGTGCGATTTTGAATAGAGGTTCCAAAAAATTGTATAGATTGTTAAAATATGTTTAAATGGTTACCAACTTGAAATGATACCACAAATGAACTAAAAATTTTAAAGTTACATTCTATCACTAAGTGCTATACGTTTACCAAATTCGATGTACTTCTGAAGAACGGTTCCCTTATGTCTTCTGTGATAAAAGATTTTCAGGAGACCGACATTTTAAAAGTATGAACATGGAATGAATAAAAACTTCAACGTTACGAAGTATCTCTTAGTATGGGTATCTAGACAGGTAAAACTCTGAAGGAATAAAGAACAGCTTCTGAGATAGCAACTTGTGCGATCAAATTATCATAATAACCGCCATTCTGAAAATACGATAACAGCATGATAAAAGTATTAATTAAAAGTCAAGTCAAGTCACTATACTAAGAAACACTTGTGTACAGAATTTAAAGAGATTCTAAAATTGTATCTTCAGATATGTGGTGTGTACAATTGAGCTCAAATGCTGCCATTTTGAAAATACGAACACAGCGTGAATAAAATATATGTAAATCAATTTACTTCGTGAAGTGTACCAAGATTTCTGAAATTCTGTCCACGAAATCAAATGTTTTACACAGGAAAACACACTTATCCGACATTCACAGACAACACTCACGTAGCCTACACATATATACAGACACTCAGACAGGAATAACGTGATCTTAAACGTTAATTTTTTCCTTCCGAAAGTAGACTACAAATTGTAACATAGATGTATAGTTTTACTAAAAAATGTTGTAGTGGCCGCTGTTGTGAAAATATGTATACTGCATGGACAAAGTACATAAAAGTCATATCACCTTAAAAAGTATTGTATATGTGCACCGATTTTAATAAAACTCGGAAAAAATATTCCTTATTTATAAAATATTAGCGGAAATATATAAATTGGCCGTAGTTTTAAAATATTAACCGAGTTCCATAAAATTCTGAAAAATGGTTCATCAGGCATTCCATGTTATAAGAAATGTTTAATTCGCCGCTATTTAGAAAATATGAATATGTCATGAACACACTACCAAGTTTGATGAAATTCGGTAGAGAGGTTCACGGCCCGAGTCACAGATATACACATATGCAGAAATACACACAAACATGCACAGACCGCTTGGTATTATCACAAGCTTACATTTTCCCTTCGGAAGGTAGGCTAAAATAGAGCTCAGAAAAACGACAGGCGGCTGTGGGCAAGGGTCGACGTGCTGGAACAGAATCGGGAATCATCGAGTTGATGGCCAGAAGTTCCTCCTCAGTCATTTCTGACCAACGTTAGCCATGTTGTATTTGACCTCGCAATTTGTAATTTGACACCGCAATCCAGAACATTCCTAAAATTCCAAAATAATATGACAAAATACTACACATTTCGACAGCACTTAAACATTTCTTGAGTGTCTCAAGGTTCAAAGTTTTTGTCCTGTTATAATGTGGTCAAGCAGGCCGGACAGCGACAAGTTCGGGCTGTAACTAGGCCAGCACTGGGAAACTGAGGAAGACAGCAATTCACCTCACCCCCCTCCGTAGTGCCTCAATAATGACAATCACGCCGATATAACGCCTTGTTACCAAGTAAACCAGGTCTGTCGTCCGCCAAAGCTCATCCGATCAACAACAGTCCAGCTCTCCTCCGGGACTCGAAGGTCGAGTCCTGGCGGATGCTTACTCGTCCGTCGATGCCGCCTACCTCATCAACCCAGCTTCGGTAAGCTCGGCAGATCTAGTAACGTGGCAGAAACCCTCAACCTTATTTAGTATATTAATGACAGTAATGCCCCCCCCTTTTTTTTTTGTTTCTTAATTATTATAACATATCGTAACTGTGTATTCTGAGTACCTGCCATTCTAGTAAGGTAAACGCCCGTTTATCGATAACTATCTTACTCATTAAACCTAAATAACCCCCTTAATAAACTCGCAGTGAAGCAACCATCTAAATAACGGCGCCGGGCAAGTGTAACACAGCTCAGAGCCTCAAAGTGGTACACGGAAGTAGTTTACTGATAATACAAAGCAAAGAAATGAAACAAACAAGCTTGCCAGTCATTGTTAACAGTGTACATCAAAGAGTGTGTGTGTGTATATATATATATATATATATATATATATATATATATATATATATACATATAGATATATAAACATACATATACATACCTACATACACACACATACGCAGGATGTCTAGAAACAAGGGCATGATAATCATGCCACGCAAATCCTTGACTAAGTTGAAGAAGTTTCGTAACATACATAAAATAATACCTGGACGTGCGCGAAAGAGATTTTATCCGTTCTGTGTCACCACAGTGTGCATGCAAAATGTCGTACAACATTTTGCCACTAATATTTCCGTCTTCAATTTAGGTCAGAATTCGCGTGTTGAGCCTATTTACGTTTATTTATGGAAATCCTGTATATACACACACACAAACTTGCTCCCTTCCCGAATTTTTTTGATTGCAGAAACCTTTTCAGGGGCACGCATAATTCACCAAAGTTTCATCGCAATCAAATTAATGGTACAGTAACGCGTGTAAAACGAACGAACAATTAAACACATGTGTATTTATTTTAATTTATGTATGTTATGTATATATATATATATATATATATATATATATATATATATATACATATATATATGTATGTATGTATGTATGTATGTATCAAAAGTAACTCCTTAAAGGAGTTAAGTTAGATGAAAATCCAAATAACGCTTCATACAATAACCATAAAATACTATTGGAAGAAGAAATACATCACAAGTTACATAAAAAGACCCGCAAGGAGTTATGCCAGCTACAATACAAACAATGCTCAAGAGATTAGTCATAAATCATTATTGAAAATGCCACGCCATTCACTATAGTAACCGCACCCGATTAAAAGGAAAATAAAAGAATTCGCATCTATTATGAGCGTATGTCAACGTTCCCATTCAAAAGCATTCTGTTTCATCGCAAGAATCTTTCAAACAAATCGTAACAGTGTTTTTTTCTGGCAGGAACGATCTCGTAGCAGCTTTGACATTTCTCGGTCCTCGCTTTTTTTTTTTTTTTTTTACTTCCTCGAGCATAGAGACTTGTGAGAGCAGAGGACGGAGGCTGGAGCCAGAGTAATTGTGCTCTGCCCATCACTGCTGTCCTGAGAACACAATAGCTGTCAGCCAACCAGGGAGCCTCTTTGTTTCTCAGTGATGCGCATGTTTTCAAACGAGCAGCAAGAAACAAATTCGCAGAGCAAGAGGCGCTTGCTGCCTTCCGAAAGTACTCACACTCTTTTAAAAAAAAAAATATGTTTCTTAACGAATCACTTCTTTCAAAGCCATATTCTTACAAAAATATGTTTGCGTACAAAGAAAACGCCTTCGAACCTCAATTTACCAAGAATGTTTACTTACAAACACAAATATTCTTCTTGCGAAATATAAGAAGAGTATTTTTACAGCATTACAAAGTACAGCCTTATATTTCTACTCATATGAGTGAAAATTAGGCGACTTAAAATATGCATTCTATCAACATCCTAAACATTTAAATATTTATTCAGTAACTGTCGAACAAACAATTTTTTTCCTACTCTACAATTTAAGGACGTGCGTTTACATCTCATGTTTAGCATACAGCCTCGAGCTTGTAAACAATGCACTTGTTGGCCACACCATATCAGTTTCTTTCCCTTTATTTATAACAGTTTAGTCAAGAGATAGGCAACGTACAACCCTTTAAATTAACTTTCTTTATCCTATAGTACGACGTTTGTATTCATATTCACTTGGCTCCAAACTTAGAATTCCCGAACATAAATATTTTGAGTCACTGCAATGATTTCATAAGAATTGTTACAAATTCCGTCATTGTTATTTAATTTTTAGGACTTAAATTAAAAATTATAAAAAAAACCTACTCACAGGATACTAAATTAAAAGTTTATCAGAGAAGTACAATTACTCACATTCACTCAAAAAAAAACATAAGACAGCTGATGATATTTAAGCGACTAAAAATATTTCCTTTAATCATAGACAGGAACACTCTCGATCGAGTCAGCTTTGAAACAAAAGAAACCGCATCAAATTAGGTCAATTCGTTTAGGAGCTACGATGCCACAGACAAGTCACACAGATACACAGACAGACACGTCAAACTTATAACACCCCTCTTTTTGTGTCGGGGATTAACAAAAATTGCACTGAAAGTTGTCTTATTTTATATGTAGAATTTTTTTTAGGTTTTCAATCAAATTGTAATGTTATTTCTTAAACAGTTTGTGCTAGACTTAAAAAAAAAAAAAATGTTCCTAAAATTTCCTTATACACATGAATTTAAAACTTCCGTGTTGTTCATAGACCAGCAGGTTAGGTTGCACATTTTGCGAGGCTCAAATGTTTATCCTTTGACCTCCACCGCATATTCAGGCAAAAAGTAGTATAACACTGTCTGTTCGTTTACAAAAAATTAGAAGATAATATTCACATATTTTATTACAAAATTAAGGATAGTTTGTAAGATGTACAAAATATTTTTAACTACAAAACTACATAAATAATATTGAACTATTTTCAATTAACCAATTGTAATTAATCGTTATAGGTTTTGGAGATGCTATGAGAAAATACTGAAAAAGTGATTTTTTTTTTCAAGTGACGCATTCTTTGGAGGTAATCTAATGCGCTGCAATTTTATATATGAAACTCCGCGTCACAAACTATTGGTCAGACATTCATTTCTTTGGCGAAATGTTTTGTGCATAATGCAAGGAAAAACAGTTTCCTCGACTTTCGAAACTAATAAAAATATGCAGATTACAATTTTTTACCAACCTTTTCAAAATGTAATAACTAGGGACAGGAAAATTCTCGAAAATGTTTTGCATCACTTTTTTTCAGTGCCTTACGTGCGCACATGAATCTCGGCTTTGTGGTCAGTGATTGGATGCCGTAACACCCAGCGTCTTGAGGTTAAACCTGCAAATCTGCAAACCTGATGTTTCCCAGTTATCCGTTTACTGATATCCGTCAAATGAATAACGACAGTGCACAAAACCACTCTGCCAATAATCATGAAGTTGAGCTTTAGTTACGCACGTACGGCACTGAGACAAAGTGGGGCAAAAATATTTTCACCAAAAATTCCTGTCCCTAGTAATAACCTTTTTCCATAATTGACAGTAAAATTATCATGTCGTAACTTTTATCATTTATTTTCTACGTGAATTATGAAAAATTGTTATTAAAATGGCTGTATGTCCAGGTCAACGAGTGGTATGCAAAGCTTCGGCCGTTTCAAGATTATTCGAAAATCGATCAACGCACATAACTGCTTTCAGCTTAGGAATATCATCCAAAAACGTTACACGTGTGTATGCCAGTTTCAGGTTCACCATTATTCATTAAAGCATTTTTTCTAGCAATTACTTCATAAACAACGTATAATCTTGTGTAACGAAAGACATTTATGTATGTGTGTACGTGTACAATTTCATATTTCAGAGAAAATTAAATACGCTCTTTTGCACTCTACATGTTGGTTATAAGTCGCTACAAAGTAGTTTTTTGTTTTTTTAGTCAATGCTTAACAAGGTATTATAGAGTTTTTGTATATCTTCTGTTGTATATATTGAGAAAAAAATCAACTCTACCCATAAGTTGATGTTTCGTGCTTCAGCTCTCTAAGTTGGTATTAGTTAAATTTATCCATTTATTTTTAATGTTCTCAATCTATCTTGCATTAAATACATTTAGTATTTACGGATATCAACAAGCTTAATGTTTCGCAAGTTCATTCACAACACCTTTATGGCCAATTATTCTACAAATTACGTCATACTCTAAATGTTCTTGTAAAATGTCTAATCCGCGATATTTCCCATTTATTTACTCCACTCTAACATAAACATTGGACCACGTTCTCTCCTTCTCTCTGTGTGTCATTTTCTCTCACTCCTACCATGCACTCTTCCCGCCTGTTCTTTGTCACTGTATCTTTGACCACTGCGTCATTTCTTCGCCCTTCTAGCCTGACATCTCGTGTTTCTATTATTATTATTTTGTCATAGCTTGTTTATTTACAAATATTACAATTCCTCCTGCCTCGCTCGTCCACTCTCTTTCTGAACATGCACCCCAGCTAACGAACAACCATTGCTAACTTTACATCTACTAGTCCTATTTAACGCGACCACGACCCTATGCAAATTATTATTCGCACTTCCAGTGGCAGCGATAAAAGGGCCGAAACCAGAGGATTCCCACTTTGAAATTAGTACTAATTGTGCAACAAGATACGAATACCTGGTGGCAGAGATAACTATAATTTTTTGTACAGTCATATCCAAACCCATTGTTAAGGAGCCGAATTGAGGCAGATACTTAGCATCAACTTTAATCTGTTTAAAATGTAAGATATTTGATATCATTATTGATTATGCATAAGCATGATTGAATAAAAGTGTGATAAGTCATAGTATCCTTCAATCGATACGTACAATCTCTTAATGGAGTTGTAACAGAAAATTCTACGCCAATATAAATTCAAATATTGATAAGAAAATGAAGTATAAATTATGTACTTGTTTCGTTAATCTAAGTTATAGAAAAGGATTGTAAACTTAGTTTCAGTAGTCAACTTGTTTATAACAGCTGACGGTGTGTAATGTTTTAAATCCATACAGCCAGATGGCCAGCTATCAACTGTCTGGGCGCGGTAAGCACTCAGCTGGCGGCCGCTCGTATGTGGCCAGACATAGGTTTTGTGAAATATGTGCACGGTGTCGATCGTAGACATGCCGTTAAAAGTTCGCTTTTGAAGTGCTTCAAGAATACGTTAAATATAAACATTGAACTTGGCTTTGCCATTTAATCCACACGCCTTTAGAGTAAAACTGTAGAACTGTAAGGAACTAACTAACACTTGAAACGTGGCTAACCAAAGTATACCAATTTTTAGAAAGCAAAGCTACTGACAATTTGTATTAATTACATTTTTTCTTATAACCGTTATTTAAAATATGTTTTTCTTCAGACTATGGGAGGGTATGGATTACGGTCTTGATTGTTAAGGTTTAAATTTAATATCAGCCAAACACTTACATTAATCTGGCTCGAACTCACGGATTTTTTAAAATTAAAAAAACTGTATTTTCTTCAGTTCCACAAATTCAAGCAATAAAAGGATTTAATTTATGCTGTGTTTACCTTGTCAGTCCGTTTATATGAAGTTTCTTCCCATAGACTAATTAGTATGATACGTGCTGTTTATAATTTTAAAAATTCCATTATTGCTTATAAAATAATAATTTTTATTATTTTGCATTTTATAGAATGTAGAACAACATACACAAATTACAGTTTGGCTACAAATGTGTATTAATTGTAAAATCATGGTAAAACAGAAAGAAGCTATTGCAAATTACGTCTTGCTTTCCAAAATGTAATTTTTTTTATTGATATCAGTTACTACTTTACTCTGAAAATTCCAAAACTACCGCCTATCATACTATGGCAAAGAGAGTAATTGTACAATATCTGTGGGACGCGAGAGGGTCTAATGGGTTGCTACATTGTAAACGAAAAATATCATTGCACATTTAATAACAAACCGTTTCCTCTTCAAATGAGTGAGAGAATTTGGTCAGCGCTGAACATCTAGGTCTCTAGCGCTGGTGAGTGATGTCATGAGGTGAGTATGAAGCAGCACCGGAATAAGAGGGGGGAGGGAGATTCCCGAGACAATCTGACGACCAACGGCATCGTTCGGCACGATTCCTACATGCGAAAATCCGAGGAAAGCCGGGAATCGAACCCAGATTGCCTTGGTGGAAGGCGAATTATGTGACCATTCAGCCGCCGTGGCCTCTTTTCCTCTGCGAATTCACCTTGGATTTACGTAATGTGCTGCTTGCGTGTCCGTTCCGCGACGTTCTGTAAGTTATATGAGGTTTTAATATTTCATAAGTACTACTGAAGTGGCAGTTCCTGTAACGTACAGCGTTTTCCTTTTACACAAGTTATGAGTAATAAACGTACAGTAAAAATGAGAATGAGTTTGCCAGGGTAATTTTATTCAATTTTCTAACACTTTGTTGAGGATAGCGAGAGGCCTTGACCAAGCGTAGCTATAATAATACACGAGTAAAAACTACGTCAGTGAAAACAGGTTGCAGACACCACATGGCCTCTCTCGGACATCCGTCAATGTCAAGTGTTAGTGACACAGCAATGTATTTAAGATTAAACATGCTATTCTTTTATTTTACTTATTTATGAATTCTTCTCCATTTTGCAGGAGGAAATGTCAAGCAACCGTCACATAAATATACACGTATACAGTATTCCTCAAAATGTGATAAATCCTTGTGAACGATTTTAAACTTCACGCGTGCATACATGGACATACATGCATGCATAATAAAATAAAGCATGTTGATGAACATGAAGACATGCATTTGTGCATACACGAACATGCCTAAATAAGCAGGGATCAACTAACACGCAAATACGTACAGTCCTATCTAACCCCGAAATATTCCACAGGAACGAAATGTTGAAACGCATTAAACAGTAATCGGAAACTACCACAGCGTCTCAAAGACGTTATACCTGTTTCCTTCACCGTGAGTATAAAGCACGTGAATACTAGTATCCGTAGTTTATAAATGTGTAGTTGGATGCAGAACACCGTCTACGAAAAAAAAAAATGTATTTTTGACACTTGCGTTGTTGCATAAATAGGCTTCGTTTTAACGTGGTCACTATTGGTTGCATACAACTACACCAAAACAATTTAAGATCAATATTTTCCTTTTCGACCATACACAGTATGGTGATATAACCATACTTAATTTTGTTAGTATTCAAAAGTTGTGAGTTACACTCCAAATTATAATCAGTAGAATTTCAACAGATTAAAAATTAGGTAAGGTAAGTAGACTTTTTTCTCTACAGCAAGGTTTAGAGACGAACTACGCACAACATGACACGATTGCCGGAACTGGGATAGGAATCTGCCATGGCCTTTCCATCCCAGTCTTCCCGATCGTGAGTCCAGCGTGACAGTTGTGCGCCACCTAGCTAAATCAACTGATTCAATGAGATATAAGATTTTCTTACTACAACACATGCTGTTTTGTTGACACTGACCGAAAAATAAGTGAGAAAACAATACTTAACACAGGTTGTCAGGTAATTGGCGGATACGAACAGTAGCAAGTGAGTTAAATATAAAAAGTAAGTAAAAAATAATTTTTCGTAAAATTTCATAAGGCCATTGGTTTACGAGAAAAATTTAATTTGTGGTAAAAAACAGTGAAGTGAAAGTAAAGGATAAAGTTATTCACGAGTATGGACTACTCACATGATTCGTTAGTAAAAAAAAATCGCCAGGCCCTTTGTTTATGAGAACAGAGCGAATTTGGACATAGCTCGTAAACTAAGAATCCAGCAAGTTCTTACCAAACAGTATTTTCTGCTAAGTTTCTGTCACTTATGTAGTCACTGATATAGTTCGTATCTACGAACAACCTTCTTCCATGTATCCATTACCCTAGTTTCCTAGAAATGTAGAGTACATTTTCTCGAAAACTAAGTGCCTGACGACTTTTAAAAAAATGAGCTTAGTTCTGACCACTAATTCACATGATGCAGTCCCTATCTGTGAGTTACTTTACAGTCTGTATGCAGCGATCGATTGAATTCGTTTGTCAATTTCGCTTTTTAATAAGAAAAGTTTCTAGTAATCAACAAATCATTTAGAAATAGTTTCAGTAAGTAACCAAACTGCCATTACAACTCAATAACTTATCATTATTTTGTATAATAGTTTACCATTATTTATAAGCCACGCTTTAATTTACAATATATGCTAACTGTGCATTGTAAATGTTCTGTTATTTTGAGACAGATTATTTATACTAATTCCCAGTTTCATTCAGTTTATTGCTTCCTGTGAATTTACAATACTTTTAAAAAGGCATACAATGTTACAGAAACTGTACTCAGAAAACTATGGACGAAATTTTAACAAACATCAAATGTTCACAACAATAAATAAGTACTGTAACGGCCCTCGCTTTCATACAAAACGTGGTCACAGTGGTGCCGTGGCTGGAATATCTGTTTTACATGCAAAGGGTCGTCAGTTCAAATTCCGCCAAAATGTTTGAATTATTAAATGTTGATGACTAACTTTGTTAAGCTCCTGACAGTAGACAGAGTGCCGCGGATCATATTATGTTTGAAATTACATTAATTGTGTACATCTGAATACGCCAAAAAAATTTACTTCTTTAATTAGCGAACATAATGTTTTCAGTAATTGTCTATGTATTTCTAACTACGCAGTTAAAAAAATTTTCCCACTGAAAATTACTGGCAGTCAACGAATATTATGCAATTGATTTCAGTATAAATTGCTTTGCTCTCAGGCTTTGTGAATAGTTCGTGTAGGGACTAGATTCAGTTTCTTGGACGTACTCCATTGCAAAATTGAATGACTGTCAAAGAAAACTAAACAAATAAAAGAAAACCATAAAATAAGCATAGTATGCTTAGTCAGCAAGATACATACACAACATGAAATTCCAAGATGGAATCGGGTCAAATAAAAACAAGGAACAAACAGATAATAAATGAAATTAATAACAAATAAAATAAAAAACCAAATAACATGCGTCACAACGATGAGACGAAACTATAAACACAGCAGATATCAGACACGAACATAAAAATAACAAAAGAACACAAGTAGACGAGACAAAACGCAACAGATATCAGACATATACAGACAAGACAAACGACACAATGAAGAGACGAAACAAAACACAGTAGTTTTCCAGACATACAGTGTTATGACGTTTCGGGAACTGGAATCCGTTCCCGTCATCAAGTAGACACACAGGGTTCAGGAACACGAGTGCGACTTAATGTCTATTCGAGCAGTACATCGTAAGGAACAAAACGGTCCCCTTGTTACAAGCTTTAAGAATGAACCATTTACAAGATGCACACAACAGTTTCCGTGACAATAGTGGAACACCTGGCATGTAGGCAAAGAGTGGCACTTACGCCAAGTAATTATTTGTTTGTAGATGCGTCGTGGTCTCAGAAAATGACACCTATGATGCAGTATTCTAAAAGCACGTAACAAATCCAGCCAAATGAGCTTTAAAAAAACTTACTTGCGACCACAAAATCTTGGTTTGCAAGATTTTTATAGATTTTTTTCAAGAGAGAACATGCATGACATTTTTTAAACACCATTAGGTTACTTACGTAAATTCTAAAATAATTTCAATACTATTTTGGTTGTTTTCTTTTTTTTTTTTTTTTTTCTTTTTGCTGCATGAAAGAAACAGTGGTATGAAAACAAATCGTTTTGCGACCATCGCTTACTGTTTTGTGGGGTCATAGTAGTCTGCTTCTGTCATTCAGTGAAATAAACAAAAGCAATATTTTTAAAACGAAAGTGTCGCATAAAATGTATGTTTACTTTCTCATGACAAATCACCACCCGGAGTTTAGGCTATTGATGTTCTTACAGCCTGTATATACATGAACGCGCACACACCTACAACTATGTTTTGACAATATAATTACTTGGTACACTCTAGTACGGACAAATTACTGGAAATTTCAATGTGAACGTGACAACGTGTTCTTCAATTTTATTCTAATGTTGGCAATATCGCAGCATCTACTATGGTACACAAATTATCAATCCAAGGTTCCCTCGTTATAGAAATGATTCGCTAATCTTTCTTTGTATGGTCCATGAATGTCACTTTTGGAAATGAGTTTGAAAAATTACTTTACTTAGATTTGAATAGTCACAATTTTAAAGCATAGAAAATGACGTGAAATTTGTGAGTACGGAGTTCCCAGCAAGACTGTATGACGGAGGGTAATTCAAAAGATACAACTTTAAGAAGAGTGATGCAAACGATAAAAACAAAAATATCTTGTAATTACTCACATTTTATTTGAGAAGTTCATGTTCGCTCAAAACTAAGTTTAGAAAAGAAAACTTTTCGAATGTCCGTAAATTAATCAGATACACTCCAGAGCGATTCATTCGTACAATTAATGGAAATTGTAAAAAGTTCCAAGTATCCTGCAGGAAACTCTTAGACAATTTGTTGGCGATATTTCTTGGTCATCGCAGAAAGAGTAACCAATTTTTAGGGGATATGAGTAGAGTCAGTTTGTACATTCGAGCGCAGATTTTTTTTTCATATCATCAAAAATTTTGTGTTAAGAGAATTCATAAAAATAATCAAAAATCGAGGATATTTTTCCCCCGATAGGTTTTCCAGAAAAATTACACAGAATTGTTACAAATCACATAATCGTAAATTAATTAATAAAAATAGTCTAGGGTTGGGAATTTGGATGATGGGGTCTTACTTTGGGACTCTCCACTAAAAAAAAAATTATATATATATATATATATATATTTTAGTGGAAAGTCCCAAAATAGGTCCTTTAGAAACTTTCTCATAGAGACCCCATCATCCAAATTCCCAACCCTAGACTATTTTTATTAATTAATTTACTATTATGTGATTCGTAACAATTTTGTGTAATTTTTCTGGAAAATTTATCGGGGGAAAAATATCCTAGATTTTTGATTATTTTGAGGAATTCTCTTAACACAAAATTTTTGATGATACGAAAAAAAACTCTGTGCTCGAATGTACAAACTGACTCTATTCCCCTAAAAATAGGTTACTCTTTCTGCGATGACCAAGAAATATCACCAACAAATTGTCTAAGAGTTTCCTGCAGGAAACTGTGAAATGTATACTATATATATATATATATATATATATATATATATATATATATATATATATATATATATATATAGTAGAGTCACGACTGGCCACAAATAAATTTAAAAAAATTATATTTTTCGTTTAAACTATTTTAAAAGTAATTTTTTAACTGGAGAAAAATATAGTTAATCATAAGCGAAAAATTTATTTAGTAAAACATATTTTTCTTAAAATAAAATGGAATGAAATTATTTTCCAGGACCACAGTTTTTCAATCCTTCATAAATAATACTTATTTATCCACTATTAACAGTATTTAAAACGTTATTATTAAATCGTTGAACATATCTGTCTGTTAAAACATTTTGAAATCTCATATTTCTAATAACACTCGAGAGCCTAATTTTTTGCCAATTATTTTAGCTTTCTTTATTAAATATGTATCATCAGTTGTAAGATCAGAAATTATCTTAAACACATTAGCATTGTTAAGTATATTTAGTGATGTTGACATTGTATTTATTATATAAAATAATTAAAGAAATAATTATTATTAAAATAAAACATAAAAAACAATTTGACCAAATCGGCCACCCTATAGAAAATGAAAACAATTAGAATTTTAAAATATTTAAAAATAAAAAATAGTAATTTTTAAAAGGCAAATAAACTGCTGTAAGGTTTTTACTTCCTTAGTTCTTATAAGGTTATGTCAAGTCCTCTATCTATTTCTTTACCTTACAGTTAAATTTGAGGGCTATTAAAAAAACAAGGACAAGAGAAAATTCAATCGGTGTCTGAGAACACAGTTTGTGCCTCAGTGGAGTTAAACATGCCCGATTCCCAGAGAGCAATAACACGAGGTTTATTTCAATTATAATTTTAAATGACCTTTTATGTTTACCATTTCCTGCTCAGTGGTAATGCTCGGAGGAAACCATACCAGGTAAAACTAGACTACCTTAAGAAACAAAGTGTGTTTGTGACGTTTATCATTCGTTAACGAGTGATGATGGTGTGACCATTCAAAATATGTAGGTTCATGACCTGATTTACCGCGTTAGCGACTGACTAACAAATTCTGGATATGGCTGTTGAAGTCACTATTAGCTTCTCGGTTCGCATCATAACGTTACACGGCGGGTGTGTGTGGGTTTAATCTATTGGTAGCGCAATGCAATACGAGAAATATATAGGAATTCTAGTTCTAAATATTTCTCTAGGCTTTTTGACGGCTAGTGTTGTATGTGGTTAAGTGGTAGATTTTGGATATCGTCGCTTACTGGACGTCTTCTTCTTCGATTGGGGAACCTCGTCAGTTGGAAGACTTCGCCCTGGGATGGCTGAACCAGTTGTGCAGGGCGACGGGTCGGGTCGGCTGGGCAGGACGACAGAGTCAGGTCGGCTGGCTGGACGACATAGTAGGACCTGGATTCGTCTCTCTGAATGGTGCGAAACTGATCCTGGTCATCGGCGATAGGGTAAAGCTCCCTGCAGACGGCCCTCAGAACCTGGACAAGGGCCCCGAACGATGACCCTCCTGGCGGACCTCGGCGAAGATAGCTCACGACGAGAAGTTCACTGCATTCGGCGTTTGGCCTCCATCAGGTATCAATTCATTACTGATACAATAGACTTCTTGGTAGACCTCTTCATATTGAGCCTCGTCGCCCTTCTCGAAGACTACGTTCGTCGAAAAAAAATCCCTTCCGTCGTCTACCTAGCTCCCGTTTTTTCGTCTCGAACCTTTTATTTTCTCTTTTTTTTTCTCTCCACGTTCCAAACTTCTCACACCTCATTTCTCTTATCCAAATTTTACAACCTCTAGTCACTATCGATAGCACGGCAAACCAGGCCACAGTACGCGATGGTGATCAAGTGAAAAACTTTTATAGGTAGAAACCTGGAGACCATAAATTCTATTACAATATACATTACAAGAACAGGAACATGTAATAAAATAACATGGCTCGAGGCGTCTATGGCCAAAGATACTTTAGTATACATAGTCAAACAAACGTCAATATTCCAACGAGCTATATAGTAAACATAGAGGGGCGGAAATGCTTACAAAGTGAAGCCCAATTGAACGGCTGTTTTGACCCTAGAAAACATGGCGAAGAGCAGTGTGGCCAACATTATGTTAAAAATTCGTCATTATGTCCGCATAAAATCCATTGCTTTATAGCTCCACTATAGTCCCGCTAAACACAGAAAAAAAATGCCAATAATTATTGAAATATATTACACCGTAATAATGTTTAAATTAGAGTAATCGCTCTCGTCTCTCGACCGGAAATAAGAGTCCACCATTTTATCTAGAGTCAAAATACCACGTTCAATTGGGCTTCACCTCAGAGGCTTGGAGATTGCTGTTTCCGCCCCTCTATGTTTACTATATAGCTCGTTGCAATATTCCTAAACATAAACAAATCATGAGGATATATATATATTGTTGTGTGTTGGCCAGGCAGCAGGCACATTACATCATGCTAATACATGACTATCAACAAGTACGACCGAGGTAATGTCTATTTTTAGTCTTCAGGTCACCATATTTCATCAGCCATTGACGTCATTGAAGGGGCCGTATAAAAGCATCGGAACTGCTCAACATGAGTCAGTCTAGTATTGCAGAGTCTTGTGCGAAGTCGGGAGGTGAGAGTCTTGTGGAGTCTTAGTAGTGAGTCGTGAAGATGAAGTGAAACCGAGAGTGGTGTGAGGCAGCGCCCTTAGGGGCGGCGTTGCCACTGGGCAGCGATGGACGTCGTGAGAAGTGACGGGCCGAGAGGAAACACTGACGGCGACGCAGAAATGAGTACCCAGCGCCTTGAGGGCGGTATCACGACGGCGTCGAAGCTGATGTAACATCAGCTGAGCTGACGAGGTATGGCATCACGATGATGGCAACACGGCAATAATGGTCGGTGTCGAGGCTGAGTAGCATCAGCGCCCTGCAGAAGGGAGAGACAACACTCAGGTGTTATGTCGGCGTGACTGAGCTGACGAGGTGTTGCGTCTCGAGGATGGCAACACGACAGCTGTTGTTGATGTCGAGGCTGTGTGACGCCAGCGGACTGAAGAAAGGAGGACGAACAACACATGTGGTGTTGTGTTGGAGTGCTGCAGAGGTGGTGAGCTGTATAGAACAACACTGACGGTGTTGTGTCGAGGAGGGCAGTAACTGGCTACTTGAGGCGACTGTCTACCTGACGTTTCAAGAGGAGTGCTTCGAGA
This sequence comes from Medauroidea extradentata, assembly GCA_003012365.1. Taxonomy (NCBI): domain Eukaryota; kingdom Metazoa; phylum Arthropoda; class Insecta; order Phasmatodea; family Phasmatidae; genus Medauroidea; species Medauroidea extradentata. Next base: position 5,979 of record PNEQ01064180.1, on the reverse strand, counting down.
GATCGCTATTGGTCCTGCTCGAAGGAGGTGCTAAACTTGTGCAGGGAGGCTGGTGAGGACATCTTGGTGATGTCAGGAAGACGTCTTGGTAACGTCGGAGTCTACTGCGAGGCTACAGACACATACCTTCGGAGCAGTACTGGGTGAGACAAGAAGACTTCTGCTGCGGGTCGACAGGCGAAGAAGATGCGCGATGGGAGTCGAACCGAAGACCTCAAGAGTGAAGACAGTGGTGCACTCTGGGTGCTGCACTGTACATGGTGAGCCATCCTCCCTTAGGACTGTTAAGGTTGTACATTGTCACTATTTGAGTAACTGTTGATTGGATCTATGACTGAATTTTATTGTGATTAGTAGTCTTTAATTGATTAATTGTAAATATTCTGGTGCTTTAATTGTCAAAGTTAATAAACGTGTCTGTGGCGCAGTAGTAATTAAGTGCGTAATTAATTGTGTTGTGAGAGTTATAGTTGATTACTGTTTTGTGTATTTTGTAGCTTTGTGAGCTATTAAATCCAGTACTTGATTTAACTTTTTTATTTATAATTATAAGACCTACCTCTATCCGAAAAGAACTCATGGGAATTGCCCACATGAAAAGTTTGTGTCCTCAAACTTGTAACAATATATATATGTATATATATATGTATATATATGTATATATATAATCAGTTGCTATGTTACTCTACTCTTAAATACATTTAAATGTCCAATGACCATTTCTATATTTCTATTACAAAATTCTATATCAAATTCGTCAAAATTCTCGTATATATGTATAAGAACAAATCCACGAAATGAGTCAATGTCAAATAATTCAAATTTTACATCTTCCCAAATTTTTAATTTAATGTCGCCTTCATCAACAGCTATTGTGATATTGAAATAAATTTTTTCTTCATGAGCCAAACAATTAACAAAATGAAAATTATAATCAATGTAGCGACTGCCTAAAATTTCTAACACTTGTTACATTTAATGAACTAAAACCAAATTTTAAAAAAAATGTGTGTTTAGTGATAATTTGACTGTGGCACAGTTCGAAGGCTGAACGTACAACACAGTCTAATTAAAAGTTTATACACACATTTCCAAATTAGATATACTAAATTTTATGATTCTTTTTCTAAATATTTCATTACACTTTCTATAGAAATATTATACATTTTGTTTGCTTAAAAAATTAATTAATAATAAATATTGAATTCTTTATTTGATGCTAAACAATAACAAAATACCTGCTCTATTCCCTGAGCATCTGTCCCTGCTCTTCCAATCATAAGACACACATATTCCATTTTTTTTTTTTTTTTAGAATGGTTGCCATTACGAGCACTAGACCCTGTTTATTGGGGCAGCTCATATTCGACAATTTGACACACTTGGTGGAAAGGGGAGGATCATTCCAATAGTATAGATATTTTGGAAAATACTGTATAACGCTAGTTCACAATTTACTTTTGCAAATTACTATGGCCATTCATAACGTGCCAGAAACCGTGAACTGATAATTCCATTCAATATATGTTTAAAAAATTGTATACATACTTATAATAGAAAAAATAAACCATCAGCGTATAATTACACTGAAAGTAATATAATATCTGCAAATTGCTTTAGTTGCACCTAAAATGTTATTCAAATGATGTCAAATATTTTAATTTTCAGTTATACACAAAAAGAAACAAACAAACAAATTTATTATTCGTTTATTCAAGCGAAGAAGTCTTTTAAATTGTAACACCGCATGCCAGTCGGTCGAACGAGGCCAAAAGTGCATTTGTGCACCATCTATTATTGGATGGCTGGAAAAACTGGTGCACGGATTTATCGCTTTGCTTCCTGTTGTAGTCAGTGTATAAATAAATACTCTGTAAGTTCTCTAAGTTTGAAAGACAGCCATCTTGTACACAATATATATTATGGTTTCACTTCTAGTATTGCAGTTCTTTCAGCAGAATCAAAGTTAACTAATTTTCTCTAATCGTCTCTTATTCCTGACACAATTTTTTTCACATTAACTGTTTGCATTGGGAAAAATAAAATACAAAGTGGCTCATAGCTCATTGTTTCACCAAATGATGCACTCGGTAAAAAAAAAAAACAAATATAATAGATTCTTTATGTTTATATTCATCGTGGTTTATAATCTACCATTTGCTAAATTACAATGCACATTTATTGTTTCAAATGGAGTAAATTTTGGTTTAACATCAGCGAAATGCCACTAATTATTTTAGAAGACTTCATTTTGTGTAAAGCTTAAAATTAGGATTAGGGTAAAAATAAATTATATTTTTAACTGCCGTTCGATAAATCAAATTCAATTGGTGAAATTTTAGGCCTTTCTACCAAGTGTGTGACATTACCGAATATGAGCTGCATCTATAAACAGGGTCTAATTCTTGTAATGTCAACCATCGGAAAAAAGAATAATGGGTGTGACTCATGAGTGTAAGTGCAGGGACATATATTAAGGAAATAGGGCAGGTATTTTGCAGTTTTTATTGTCTCGTTAAAAATATTTAATATCTATTATTAATTTATATTTTAAGTAGTCTAAACAAAATGGACAGTATTTCTATAAAAAGTGTTATGAGAGATTTAGAAAAAGAATCGTCATATGTATTACATCTGTTTGGAAATATGTATACAAAATGTTAATTAGACTGTGTTGTAAGTTCAGCCTTCGAACCGCACCCCAGTCAAATAATCACTCAACATAAAAATCTATCAATTATTTTTTTAATTCATTAAATGGAACGAGTATTAGAAATTTTAGATAGTCATTACATTGATCGTGAATTTCGTTTTGTTAATTGTTTCATTCATGAAGAAAGAGTTTATTTCAATATAAAAATAACTGTTGATAAAATAATATTAAATTAAAAATTTGGGAAGATATTAAATTTGGTTTGTTTGACACGGATTCATTTCATGGATGTGTTGTTATAAATCTGTACGAAAATGTTCATGATATTTGACATAGAATTTTATAATAAAGATAGTTATTGCACATTAGAATTTATTGAAATTCTTTTTCTTTTTAATAATTACAATTTTTTCTAGCTGTTTAACATTGAATAGGGTGGCTGATTTGGCCAATCTGTTTATTTTTTAATAATAATTTCCTTTTAAAATATTTACAGATAATAATTACAATGGCAACATCACTGGAGATTCTTAACAATGCTACTGTGTTTAAGAACACTTCTGATCTTACAATAGATTATCTATATTTAATAAATAAAGCTAAAATAACTGACACAATTTGGGCTCTTGAGTGTTATTAAAAATAGAAGAATTTAAAATGTTTTTACCAGACAGATATGTTCAACGATTTAACAATAACGTGTTTAATGATATTAGTAGTGGATAAATAAATATTATTTATGAATGGCTGAAAAACATTGGGTCTGGAAAGCAAATTTAATTCAATCAGATTTGAAGAAAAATATGTTTCCTTAAATTAATAATTCGCCTGTGATTTATTTTTTCTTCAGTTTAAAAAAATTACTTTCAAAAATATTAAAATTGAAAGTTTTATTTTTATTATTTCACTTACTGCGATTCGCGATTCTATAATTTTTTCATGGAGGGTCCCAAGACGGAACTTTTTAAAATTTATTTAACCGAGGGGGTTCACACCTCCATACTGTTTTTATTAACGAATCTACGATTCTGTGATTTGTTAGAATTTCGTGTCGTTTTTCTGGAAATTTTTACGGGGAAGATAAATATCCTAGATTTTTTTTATTATTTTGAGGAATTCTTTATTTCTTTATTTATTTAATGGCTTTGTTTGTGGTGAAGTTAAGGCTTTCGCCTTCTCTTACACTTAACCACGTTTTATACAATTAAAATCATACATGTCTGACAAAGAATAATAAAACTATAACTACAATAAAGACTTAAATACAAAATTAATATAGCAAAAATTATTCATTAATTTAGCTAGATGCACTAAAATTTTTTCAACTGATTGTACACATGAATGAATACCGCAAGTATAGAAAAAAAAACCAAGTTAAATATGTGTACTGAAATTATAATTACGCCATTAAGTGTATTAAAAAAATACAATTTTGTGTATGCTACCTAAATATTCATGAATAACAACATAGCTATAGACTAATTTTGCGGGAGTTAATGTGCATCTGAATAACTGCATTACAGTATACAATAAATGAATTGTTGAAAAGAGAGAAAAAATATGTCATGTGATATAAATTTGTATATTTATATACAAACTGGTTAAGAAACTGCATGTTTAATAAGATTTAAATTTTGAACTAATTTTAAATTCTTAACATATAAAAATATACCTAAAGAATACTAGTACAAATGCATAGTAGCACCACACCTCTACTCCACGAAATATTTAGTTTGTAACAAATATGTTTTTAAATAGCGTTTGAAACTGCTTAGATTTGAGCATGTCTTTAGATCACTGGGCAAATCATTCCAAAACCGAGCACTAGACACTGTTAGAGATATGGAGAAAAATTTAGTTTTATGTTTAGGTACCATGAGTAGCAATGTTTCGCCGGAACGTGTGTAGTGATTATGATTTACACTAAGTGACTGAAATCTGTCAAGAAGATATTTAGGACTTAGCCTTCTTGAGTAGGAACTGCGAGTGCAACCTGCGTCTTTCTTCCAGTTCAAGCCACTTGAGATTTTTGTAATAGTGGGTGATGTGGTCTCGAAGTTTCAAGTTAAATATATAACGTACACAGGTGTTTTGTAATCGCTGTAGTCTTGCAGCTAGTTCACGTGTTACATCACTGTACACAACATCGTAGCAATCAATGATAGGGAAAATGAGTGACTTTACGCTTAGTTTTTTCGTATCTACTGGAGGAAAGTTTTTCATGCGCTTAAGAGAGTGCAAAGATGTATGTATATACATTCCTGCATATTTTATCGACATGATCTGTCCAAGTAAGAAATTCATTCATTTTAATGCCTAAATTATTTGCTGTTTTGGTCATAGCAATTTGTTGGTCTTCTACGAAGACCGTGTTGATATCGAGTAAAGAGATCGTACTTTTTAGTTTTCTTTTTACCCAATTGTATTGTATTGAGTCTTAGTGGCATTTATTTGCAACCCATTATTTTTGGACCTACGAATAACATTGTACAGATCAGTGTTAACTTGATCAGTGCTTGCGTTCAGTTTGCTGGGTACATCACTTATATATATTTGGAAGTCGTCAGCATACAAATGGTAATTCACATACTCCAAACACTTTGGTAAATCATTTATGAACATAGAAAACAAAAGTGGTCCAAGTACTGAGCCCTGGAGAACACCATATGGTACACTGCGCCAACTAGAAAAAGAATGGTCTAATTTAATGCGTTGTTCACGTTCCATTAGATATGATTTAAACCAATTCACTGCATCGCTGGAAAGATGGAAGAATGAACACATATTCTTTAAAAGTAACTTATGATCTACGGTGTTAAATGCCTTACTGAAATTTTTAAAATTTTTTGTTTTCTGTCTCAGCATTTCTTTAAAATACAAATAATTTGTATTCTTTATTTTTAAGAGCATTACGTAGTCCTTAAAACGGAAACATGCAAAATATGACTTTAACAAGCCACTACGCGAAAACTATGAGAGATAAAAAAATTTCATAAAAGCCAAATTTAGTCACACATTTTGTCTAAAATAAGAAAAAAATATCTGGTACAAACAATAAAATAATAAAATTGTGATGAAAATTGCGGTAGACCGTGCCCTTAAGAGGCTCGGAGAAAACCCCTATAGCTAGAGACATGAACTTTTCGCGAAAAGAAATTTGCCTCACTTTGTGTCAGTGACTTGTGTGCACGTCTGCAGACTTGCTTCACGGTCAGAGATTGGATGTTTTGACATTCGTGTGTCGTGGGGTTTTACACGCAAATAACAGACGTGTGGTGTTACAGTAACCTTATTGTGATTGGTACAGTCAAATGAGAAACGTCACA
>PNEQ01064179.1:6035-26707 GCA_003012365.1 Medauroidea extradentata | reverse complement strand
GAGCCGAAGAGCCGTAGTCAGATGAGCTTAAGATCTTGGGACGTCATCACGGAGCACTTAATACGTAGGCAGGGAAACAAGGGCAAGTCAGTTCATATAGGCCCACACCAAACTGGAGTCAGATAAGAATGACTCGTTAATCCAACCGTACTGCTGGTAGACATCTCAAAAGAACTAAATGGAGCCAATCCCGGCTCAATTTCCTTCTTACTTCGTGATGATTCAACAAATGACGGTTTGGTACCAAAAACACAAATCAATGGTCAGATGTCCGGCGTTACCATGTCTGACCTTGGGTTAAACAAAAAAAAAAAAAAAAAATTATAAAACACTTGTTTGTTGCGACCGAAAGACCAACTGCTCTACAACTCGCGACCGCCTCAGGCCAGCGCCCGGCACCAACTGCTCCCTCACGGCAACGGACATGGTAACAAATAGCACACGTCGGCGGAGTGATACAACAGACTCCAATTCTCCCAAAAGCAGTAAAATGACCCTTAAACATTCAAAAAAGGATTCCAAAATTTAAATGTATAGTTTTTACATTGAAATAAAATTATTTATCCATACAAATATAATAATTGGGGACAAAAGGTGTGCAACAGTGGAACTACTTTCGCGGCACAATACCCTAAGCAACCCTCTGTGATGGCTGACCTACGTCCGTCAATAACCTATGTCATGGTGAGAATTCCATGAAGCAAGCGATCAACCACAACGTTGGCGCCAGAAATCCTACAGCCTGAAGAAGCTTGCAACACAAGAAGTTACTCACTTCACGAGGGAAAATTTAATAATATGCTAAAATTGCCAAAACTAAAAAATTAGTTAAAATACAAGAAAAAGTTATATCATCAAAAATAATTAAAATTTTACTGTGGTCAATTTGAAACCAAACAAGCCAGGAAACTAATCAAATGACTCTACTTTAAAATTCCTTGACTATTTTAATACTTAAATTTTGAAACGATGAATTTAAACTAAATATGTCCCCAGTTACTAGGTCATTGAATTCTGTTGTATCATACCAGACACCTGACAAACTCACCCTGAAAATGGCATATAGCCTGTTATGAAAGATTTACATTTAAATTTAAATAAAAAAAACAAAAATACTATATAAAGATTTAACCAAGATGGGGAAGTGGCTGACCACTTCACATGATGTTATGTTAATTAGTTAGTTATTTGAACAGGTATTGTAATTTTAAGCTTGTTGAAAATAGTTTTTGTCTGAATTTATTTCAGACATATTTTATGTTGTTTTGTTTATTAATTAATTAAATTTCTTTTTTTAAATTATAAAATGAAATTATTGTGATTTTCATCTTGAAGAAGTTAGAGAAAATAGTAATAATATCTATTTTGAACAAAACTGGGAGACAGTTTTACAATATCTACTGTGTTTAGTTGGACTCTGAAAAATAATTCTTACGAAAAGCATCGGAAATACGGGGTTCATGGCTGTAACCATATGACATGGGGGCAGCACCTACCTGTTTATGGAAGTACTATCAACTTTTCATGTATTGTCTTCAGTGTGACACTGTATAAGAGCTGTTACTGTATGCTGCAGTATAGTTCAGTATGAATGGTTCATATGAAATGAAAGAGTCACGCTGTAGGAACTTCACTGATAGTAGGACATGTTAGCACAAAACTAATACGTACTGTGAAATGGAGTGAATTTTTTTGGTATCTTGTTTTTTTTTCCTTCTTCCTTGCAAGATTATCAGGTGTTCAATCTTTCAATTTTGTTGGCATTTGGAGAAAGTAAACTTTGAAGTCAGAAGGGAGCATTCCTTCAATATGTAATATGAGGATATTAAGGTCGCAGTTTCCAATATTTTCTTTCTGCTCACGTTTCTGTATTTTCCTATAAGGACATCTCTAGAGTGAGTGATGTATTTTCACTTCACACTTCGTGTTCCATTTACAGAAAGAATATCTGTAGACAGTCTTAGATTTGAAATGGTATAGAAGAATCATACCCCTTAAAAGCTTTGATGTTATAGGCTATAAAATAAATTTTAAATTAAAGAATTCACCCTTTGATAACACAATTAGTGTAAAGTTAAAATTTTATCGCATCTCACATTTTGCATGGATGATGAAAAATTTATATATCAAAACAGCTATTATACTCCTTCAAAATAATTGAGAAAATTATATAAAAATGCTATTATACACCTTCAAAATAATGTTTAAAGCTGAATAACTGATATTATTTAAAAGTCTGTTGTGGTATGCATACTAGTTGTTCATTTTTGTGACAATGAAAGAAATATCATTTTGTAATTATTTTCTTTACACACAATTAAGGGTGCTGCCTACATTGGAGTCCTGGTGGAGAAAGAATAGGGTTTTACATGTTAAATTATTTTCAATGGCACTCGGTTACCTTTTTTGATATTGCTTCCAGACAAAAACCATTTTCGGCGCTGAGAAAAGGAGAACATTTCTATGTAAATGAAATTGCAGAAAATAAATTATGAATAGCCATTTTTGTGTGTTTTTTTGTGTAAAATTGCTTTTTTTGCACACAGTTTTCAGGGTATTGAAAAAAAAATTACTTACACAATCCATAGCAATGTACAAGGCACCGAGATTAACAAAAAAGTCTGTGGTGGCATAGATGCAACTTCAACTGTTACTGAGTCAGGTGGAAAATCATTTAACCTGTAAAGGTGTCCGCATACTTGGGCGCGGCGTAGCGCAGCGAATTTTTCCCAGTGGTTTAGTTACATGCAAATAAATGGATCCCTATGCACTTTGGCGAAGAGCAGTGGGGCGCAGCGCACGCTGCCATGCCCAAGTGTGCGGGCTCTCCCTGCCACCGCACCCAAGTGTGCGGACACTTTAAAACCCTATGCTTGCTCCCGCTGTGGCTTCGAGGTAAGCAGCGTCCTTAATGTGTTTGTCATCTGTTGCAGAGAACAATAGTATATTGTTCATTGTCACACATATTCTTTTATGCGCGAAACTTCTTAACTTAATGATAGTATGTTTATCTATGAAAAGTACACACACTTAAAACTATGCTTTTGTGTTTTTATAAATTCAGCACATGTGTTGTAAACAAGATTTTTGAGCCTCTAAAAATGGCTAAAAACTGCTTTTTTAGACTGCTGTAACTCGTTTTTTAGACTGCTGTAACTCCTAAATTACCACCTGAATTCGTAAAGTGCGAAACGAGAGGCATGTGTTGGCCTTTACCTCATACTATTCAAAATTAAAATTTTATGGTCACTGCTTAAAGTCCAATAGGAAAAAGACTGTAACGAAAACCTTGCACGCCAGTTTGACGTGCTGTGAATAAAAGCACTATGCTTCCTGCTCTGCGTTAAATGCAGAAATTTAAAATTGGTAAAGATTCCTCTTAAGTGCTCACTTAACACCAAACAATCTATAATAGGCTAATTTACAAGTCTTTAGTGTCAAAAGTATTATACTTTATTTGTATGGGCTTGATCATTTCTATTTAGCAACATGTTACTTTTACAGATCTTCTATAAACTGTGCCACTATTCAAAAGCATTACGGAGGTTTACTCTTCAGCAGTTTTAAGGCTTCCTGGTTTCCATTTTGGTATTAACAATTAAAAATTTAATTATTAAAAATTCTGGTAACTTTTAACTTAATTGTTACTTTTGAAACTAACTTCAGCATTTAGTTGTTAATATTATTGATTAATGAACAAAAGGAATTGCAATTATTTCTGGAGGTCTGGAGGCCAATGACTGCACTAGAAAATAACTGGAAGGCCTACAACAAATAAATAAAAAGCAAGCAGTATTTAGCATGATACACATTTTTTGGCTCTAGTTCTTCCTGTATGAAGAAAGATGAGTCATACGTGATGCAGGTGGCACCACATCCTAAGCTACATCTAACTGACTGATACTATTGTACAGTGGCGCAACAACTAAAATTCCCAACATAATAATTCCTGTTCTAATTTTCATTTTTAAGAAGGGTCAATTGCCACCATCATGGAAAATAGATTTTTGCAATCATAAAATGACAACATGTAAAATAAATATATGTAGAAAGGTAAATTGTTTGTTTGCCATTCCTGCTTGAATGATTTAAGGGGGGGGGGGGCAATATACCCTTGCCTCCCCTTGTTATACCCCTTGTACAAAACTAAATTGTTCTCAGGCAAATCACCGCTCCACATTTATGGTTATGTTCTGTGATTTGGTCTTATGTAGCATGCCGTGCTGAATGTATTGTTTGAATGGTCCCCCCCTCCCCTTCATTGTAATTTTTTATCATGTCGCAATGGCTAGCTGAAGTTTTTAAGTGCCATTTATTTGCGCCGAAATGTAAATTACATAAAGGTATAGGTGGTTTGTGATAAAGAGAACACTTTGAAAGCCTCGTTACTTTTTTACTTTTCGATAATACGTAGTTTCCTACTTTTTTTTAAATATAAAGGCAACCTAAGTAATAATCAAAGTGTTTTCTACTTTATTTAAATGTTAACATCTGAGTTCACAATAAATAATTCTAGAAAAGACAGTCTTAAAGAGTGTTCACTGTATCACTGACCACCTATATTTGGTTTCTATACAGATATGAGAGAAATATACAGATAGAGCATTAGCAGCCTGCTGACTTTGTTTATTCACATAACAATATGGTGAAGTGCAATGAGTTGTTTTTGTTGGTGCATTGAGAAATGAGGTGATGGTTGGACAACCCACAGCCACTTCATACATGTTTCTATGGTAACCAACACCTTTTTTGCGTATCAATAGGTGGATGGTCTGCTCCCCCTTTTGTCTCAGGGCCTCACATCCCTGCCTTAAAACATACGTCACGCATCATCTGTACGTTTCTCTGATCTTTGGTTCCTATATAGTATTTTTTTATAATATTTTTGTGAGTGACAATGAATCTTTATCTTTCTTTAACTTTTAATCAGTTAATTTGCTTTTAACTTTAGCTTTAATCAGTTAATTTTAACAGACGTTACCTTGAACTTATTATCAGTTGAGTATTTGAGGTTTTCACTTTAATTAATTAATGGTTTTTTATTTAATTTTCCCAGTGCTTTTTGTTTGTGACCCAGAACTTAAAAAATTAAAAAATTAATAAATCCTTGTGCAATAATGTTGTTTAATGTGCAACATTTTGAATGGGAGTCAGAGCCAGTGGTTACCTGGCCAATACCATCAAGCAGCACATAAAACAAAAAAGAACATTTAGCCCAAAGAAACCAAAAAACTAGCTGGAACCCTAGTTATTCTGTATGTTTGAGGCCTTTCCAAAAAAATAAGATGTCTGGGAAACGTGTATGGACGCCTAACAGAATTCCAAACTAAATCTGTTAAATGTATGGTTACCAGGATGCCACCAGCCACAGAAAAATGACAAACCCACAACTGTGTATATCAGATACCTTGCAAATGTGGCCATATGTACATAGGTGAAACTGGCAGAGCTCTATCAACTTGAGTCAAGGAACACAGAAACAGTTTATCGTAAGAAAGGCTGAACATGCATGAAAAAAACACAAAATTCTTAGGAAAGACTCAACACCACTTACACAGGAAACTGATAAAGTTAAAAGGAAAACCAAAGAATCAGTTTTAATTGTTTGCAATAACAATATTTTCAAGGCAGCAGAGCATTTAATTAAAAAATATGTGGATCCCATTGTTTAAGAGAGAAACTTACTTGGAGCAGAAAACAACAACAATCACTTGACTCACCACAACCAGAGTCGGACCCAGTGCATCTGCCTGAAAACTGAAAAAGATTCCAATTCCCAGAACAACTTTTTTCTGTTTGTGTCTAGAAAACCACATTGTTTTGTTTCAATTCATTGTCATATTTTTGTGGTTCGTGTATCTTGTTTGTTTGTCCTTTTGCCAAAGCATGCATCAAACCTGTGTTGTCTATTGTGATGGTCTCTGTTTTTTTATATTTGTTATTTGGCTGTCCTTATTTTTATTTCACCCGATTATATTTATGGAATTTGATGTTGTGTATGCATTCCTGTTGACTAAAGCATACTCTGCTTTTATTTTTTCTTATTCTCTTTAGTTTTCTTTGACAGACATCTGCATTGCAATGGAGTATGTTCAAAAAACTACATCTAGGTATGGACTCCTATTTACAACTCTTTCAAAGATCAGGATGGAGTTTGATACCCAGTTGAACAGTTCATTTTTTTTTTATCAAATGAAGGACATAAGTCGGAGTGCATTTTTACTTTTTTCAAAATAGTCTCATTTAGACATAAAAAAAAATGTGCGGGGCCAAGGATATAAAAACTGCAGAGCAAGCATGATAATGCCTTGAACATGTCAGAATTCCTTTCCGCTGCTAATAACGTGGGCCATGGAACTATGTCAGAATGTATTAAAATTGGCATGTAGTGATGGGCAGAATCGGATAATTTCTAAAATCGATTATGTTTCCGATTTACGTGGAAAGAATCTGTAATAGGCATATTTCGTATATGCTATAAAATGTAGTGATAAGCTACAATTTAAGACATTTTTCTTATTTTTTCTGTAAAGGCAATAGTTTCAATTAAGTGGATTCAACATCAATATTTATTACAGTGCAATGGTCAGAGGTATATACAGGTACGACGTACTCGTCATACATCAAGGCGTATGTGATACGCCATCCATAGTAATTAAAAACACTTAAAACTATCACTATCATAAATCATGCAATAAATATATCTTGTTTAGTATCATTGTAACCGCGCCACTTGATCAAATATGGTAATGTAATTAGCATAAGTTCACATATGTAAATTATAGTTTTTGTGAGGACGTAAACATCAGACTGGCGATCTGGGAGGCCAGCTGCAAAGCCACATGTGGTCCTAGAGCCCAAAGAATAGCTCTTGCCCTCCTTCTTCTTCTCCTCTCTTTCTCTCTCTCTCTCTCACTCTCTCTCTCTCTCTTTCTTCCCCCACCTTCTCAGACACACTGGTAACGAAATACTTATTGTAATAATGTATTAATTAAGATATGTCAATAATATTAAAAAGTAAGAAGATTATTTACGTATTTTAGTGATGTTAAAATGTACAACTTCATTTTGTGTAATAAACGTAGGCCGTTAATAGCGGACTCACGCATTCGCGGGAAGCAGGGTGCCTCTCTCTGATTGGCTGAGAGGAACTTCGTCACCTCCTTGTGCTCGGGGTGGTGGGGAGGGGGAAGGGACGCAAAGTTACAGATGAGTACGCGGGATGCTGGGAGAGACGCGAATATGTAAGCAAGCAAGAAACATGTGTTTAACTCCGGTGAAAAAGGGATAATTTCTTCGTCGTCGTCAAACTGCGGGGCGGTGGACAGCGCACTTAGGGGTCACCAGTCGAGTGGACTTCCGGGTAGTCGCGGCCGTTTCCCAAATAACTTAATTCCGTCAATTATCTTTTCAACACTGGTAGAAAATACGTGATTGTTTTGCTAACATACGTCGAAGTAGTTCAACCTCAACGGAATCTGCAACCCGAGGTGCGTGGGTTCGTCTGCAATTGTTTTATAATGAGAAATGTGAGTTTTCTTTAGCTAGCTGGGCACATCATCAATCTTTCAGTAATTTACATTAATCATCCTAGATACGGACGGAAAGAGATTTAAGGACAGTAATAAGAATAGACGTAGCAAAGTGGCGCCCAACGTGGGGCTTTACGAACTGCACACCGGAGAGAGACTCTTGTTCGAACCCCGATACCGACCAATGAGAAACGCTGACGCGATATTACTCCGGTGAGATAGGACCGGCAAGTGCTTGAATGTGCCGAAACAGATGTGTCGGAACTGTTGTTCGTATGTGCCTGAACTATCGTGAGAATTGCGGTTGCCGCGAATTAGACTCGATTTCGGGCCGAACGAGCGACACCGTGGAGTGCAGCAGACAACGTCAACACCAGCAACGTCCACTTGGGACGTTAGCAGGGACTACAGCCACGGAGGGACTCTGGACGCCCTGTCCGGGCATCGAGCGAGGACCTCTTGCCTCCGGAACATGACAGCGCGAGGGTGTACGCCCTGGTGACTGCAGCGCAAGGTTCCGCATCTTGGTCACGGCTACATCGGCAGATCTTCAGTTTGGTGAGCTAAGGATTACCATTTATCTATTTGTATATTTGTTCCGGTCGGTGCGTCGAAGGACTTCAACGGGAGAATTCGACTGTAGAGGCAGTGTTTTTTTTTCTGACTCGACAGCTTTCAACGAGATAGTGTATGTGTTAGTAGTGCAGCGAGAAGTAATGTATGCCAGATGGTTGTTAGAATTGTTAAATTTTTTATGTTTTGTATAGATTGTATTAACAAAGGCCGCTTGACGCCATTGAAATCAGTAGAGCTAGTCGATTTGCCTTAGCAGTTATGGATAACGAGAGCAGATATTTGGGAGAATTCGATAAACTGTTAGGTGGTTTACTTGGCGGAGGGAATAACATGTTGTCGGAAGATGGTTCAAGGTCACCAGGCGGCGTGAATGGTAGCTCCGAGAATGTGGTAGGAGACCCGGCAGTTCAAGGAACCAGCGACTTTTCTCGGTCCACACAGGGTAACTCAGAAGTCGGTTCCCAGTTGCAATGCTTCATGCTACAGATGCAAGTGCTTTTTGAGCAGCATTACACTCTGTTAAAAACGGAACTTATAGAAGTGATTGACGAACGAATGGGCCAGTCGATCAAGGAAATGCAGGCGGTGGGTAACAGGCTTGAAAGACAAGGGGAACATAGGTGCGTTGCGGCAATGTCGGATGTCGGCTCAGTTGAGAGTAAAATCGTCCATCAGGTAACAGCCTGTGTAGGGAACGACCAGGTGTTGAGGGAACAAATAGAAACACAGAACGTTAGGTTAATTACACAAGTTAACACAACCGCCACACAGGTAGGCCATGTTCAAGACGAGACCAAGAAAATGTCAGCAGAAAGTAACGCATTAGGGCATCGTGTAATAGGGCTGGAAAATTCGCAGGCTTGCATCTTCTCGCGAAAAACGACGGCAGACATAGGGCGCGCTCAGACGGCGTTAATCCAGAACATTTATGAAATGATACCTGCTTTTTCGATCAATGCAACCCTTGCACCTGTAGTCCGATTCAGTAGGCGCGTGGATAAATATTTGAGTAAGGCGTGTGTACCTGACGTGTTGAAGGTCGAACTCTTTTTGTCAAGGCTGTTAGATTCGACTGAGGTTAGGGAACACAGGGTGTTCTGTCAGAGACAACATGCCAGCTGGCCTATGTGCGTAAAAACGGTAGAAAACTGTACTAATGGTACTGTTTCACAGACGACAGTAATGACACCATACGAGCATATGTGGGTGGTAAAGCCGCCGTGTTGGATTGAAAAAGCAATCTCGTTTCCTGTGCAACCGCCTGTGCATGTAGAGCCTAACATGGCGGTCGTCCTTCGTTGCCAGGAGCGGACAAAAGAAAAGAGGCAGCGCCGACACGGCACGACACCGCACATCCTTAGTTTGGGAGACTGGGAGCTAGTAAATGTTGTCTGCTGCTCAACTAAAGCCCAGAAAAGAATAGGGAAGCTAGTGAATGTATTCCACGGCCCGTATCAGGTGGTTCGTAAGGTAGGAGTCAGTTCATATGAGCTTAAAGACCCAAATTCTGGAAGAGGAAGGGGGATTTTTAACATTGACCGCTTGAAACAGTACTACAAGTAAGATATTGAGCTTAGTTTAAGTAGGTGTGTAAGTATTTTTAATATTTTCTTGTAGTGTCATTTTTAGAACAGCTTAGTAATCTCTATTGTGGGAGTATGTATTTTGTGTGTATAAATTTGTGTAATGTTAGCAAGTAGACTCTGGTAAGTTTCCGGCAAGGGGAGTGGAAACATCCCACATTGTCCAGAGGGTTCGGACGGTAATTAGTTAGCCTTGACGGCCATCAGCTTCCGCACGGCGTGACCGGAAGCGACGACTTGACAAGGGTCAAAATTATTAGGGTCAGTCTGTGTGTAGTTACGAGGGTAGTTTACGAGCGACGGGCGAGCGACTGGGATATAAATATAGACAGCGTAGTATCTTACAGTATACTTAAAATAGCCAAATTGTTAAATTTGATAGCAGTTACATACACCAACACCTGACATGCAGCAACTTGTTTTTGCAGAGTTTTATAATCGCTTAAAAAAACTTCCTTGTAGATTGCCTTGGATGTTTTCACTGGCTTGTTGTCGCCAGGTTGCCTGCCTACCCCTGTTACTTTGGTGCACCATTGCAGGTATAAGGATGCATTTCCGGACATGGGTTCCTTAATCAAATATGTTCCGAACATGCACATCTACCATCCCTATCAATTTGTAACACTTATTCTTGGCCACCCTGTATATACATGAAGTGAAGTGCCCCACTGACGCACAGCCTAAACCGCTGGATCTAGAAACGAGACATTTTTGGCGTAGCTTTCCCTCACGTCATAGGCAGCCATTAAGGAAGGATTTTTCGAAAATCGAAAATTAAAGAGGTGAAAATGGACAAAACTTTTTTCGCGAAATTATTGATAGCTCTCTAACCTGATAATGTATTAATTTCATAATATTTTGATTTTTTAAAGTCAGAAAATGAGGGGGTGAAAAGCAGTTAAATATGTTTTTAATAAATCCTCTATTTCTCTTAAACCACTTAAGATATCGAGGTGATCTTTGCATTAGATTGGTGCTCATGTTAATATCTGAAAAGTAGTTTTAGGATTTATCAAATTTCGTCCTTGAAAGCCGGTAAAACAATGTAACGAGTTTTTTACATTATCCTTATCTCCTGAACCATTTGAGATATTGAGGTGGTTTTTGCTATAAAATGAAGCCATCAATATGCTCTGATTCAAAAAGTTGCATAAGTAAATATCTAAAATGTAATTTGAGGGTTTTATGAAAATCAACATTTAAGAGGGTGAAAAGCTGGAAAATAATTTTTTGGTGATAATGAAACTAACGTGATGAGAAATTGACATGCTCTTTTATTTAAATTTTGCGCAAGTGTGTGTGTGTGTGTGTGTATATATATATATATATATATATATATATATATATATATATAAATAAACCAATTTAAAGAAATTCAGAACTTAAAGATAAACAGAGAATATAGTAAAACCCATATGCAGAGAATATAGTAATACCATTAATTAATACATACTTAATAGTTAGTACACGCGGGCAAAGCCGCAACGGGACAGCTTGTGAATGTGGGTGTGTGTATGTGCTTGTTTGGTTTTTTGTTACAATTTTTGTACTCTTTAAATTTTAATCTTAGTTATTTTTAATGCTTTTTTTATGTTTATGTAGCAGACCTTGTATCTTACAATGTAGTTATTCGGTGTGAATTATTTCAGTTCGGCAAGTCGGTTTTCCTTTTTTCCTTTAAAAAATAAAACCATTTTATGTATGCAATTTTGAAGTTCGACATAGAATTAAAAAACTATGAAAGTTAAATAATTTTCAGTACAGTAAAAATAGTCACAATGTACTTCTACAAAACAAAACCATATCTCGTACAAATATAAAAATTGTTAAAATGACTAAAATTTTCGGTGAAACACTCCCTTGATTAATTTTTATATTTTAAAATGACTGAATTTGTCACATTTTGATTTTTAGTTTGATTACCTGCCCTGGACTTTTTTTATACAAATGATTTTTTTTGTCTCCATTAAAAAATAAATTTTCTACGTATTTTACAGATGAAACCATTTAACAATGAGCATTCATGCTATATTAAGCAATGCGAGATGGTAGCGTGGTGTTGCGAGTGACTTTGCCTAGTATAGAGAGAGCTCAGCATAACTGGAATGAGAAGCGTGTGATTTATGTGAGTACTAGGAATGAGAGTGAGAACTCGGAACCTGGCAAAGCGAGATCTCAATCAGAAAGAGAAAGGAGTGGTTAATGTGACTACTCAGAATCTGAGTGATAACTCGGAACATGGTAAAGCGAGACAGTAACCTGAAATAGAAACGAGTGGCGAGTGGTTTGCGTGCGAACTCTGGGTGTAGAATAGATTGAGTTTACTGACAGGTGTAAAATTTTGATAAGATGAACAGCGTAGAGTGTGATAAGAAAAATAAAGGCGACATGGTGAATTATTTACTTTGCTTTGCGAGAAGAAGAGAAAGTGTAAAAAAACTGAGTGATTGAATCAATGTCAACACGCAAGGATCGGAAACCGAGAACTCTTAAGAAGAATCGAGTACTCGTTTTAATATCACTCAATTCTGCCCATCACTACATCATACATCTGAGCTGTCACCTGCACACATGCACTCTTTAAACCTTGTCTGTTACATTCAAATGAGGACATAAACAGGAAAGAATTTGCAAGTGGAAATGTGCTGGCTACTTGCAATTTAAAAGAAATACTTAGAGGTGTTGATGCAAACTGGTTAGGTTCTATACAATTCCAGAATATTGAAAATGTCACTGGTTCAGTCAGTTCATTGACATATGAATACTGTAATCCGAACAGTATTTCATTGATTCAATTCTGATTTCTTAAGTTCCATGAGGCATGTAAAGGTGACTTTATCATTTATATTAAAAACTAAAAGATTCAGGTAAAAAAAGTGGTTTCGGTATGGCAGTATGTACTGTAAATAGATTTTATTATATTAAGTGTTCTAGCTGTAATAGTTTGTTGTAATATCCTGCACATCTATATACATAGAAATGAATGTTGTGTCTGTTTATAATGTATGCATTCCTATAGCCTACCATTCATCTGATTGTGATGGAATTTTGATGAGTTGTTATGCAGGCACCCGCTAAGATTTCTGAAAAAAAAAAAAAAAAAAAAAAAAAAAAAAATATATATATATATATATATATATATATATATATGGGTGGGTTCACCCCAAACCGGGACGGGGCAGAACAGGGTACTTAAATTTTTTTTAAAAAGAATTTACTTTTTCAAAATGTTTCTAAAAATGTCATTCGTGACCCTTAGCATCATTTTGCACCGTTTAGAATTTTAAAAAATGCTTCGTTTGGAAATTTATTTTTATAAAATAAAATTTACTGTAATTTATCACTTTTAATATTATTACTTAAATGAAATTGGAAGTGCCAAAAGGTTTTTATCAGAAATTTTTATTTAACAATTTTTTGGAAAAATTTAATTTTTGAAAAGATTTTGAAAGTAGAAATAAATATTTTTTTAATTTACTTAAACCTTATGGTTTATTTGTATATGCACCAGATGGAAAAGTAAAAAATATTGTTTATCCAAATGCACTTAAATAAACAGAGTTAACACAAACACTTTCTTTCTTTGAGTAGCATTGCAATGCGCCGAGTATTCGTACAAAATATATAATCGTTTTAAATCGAAAACCGCATTATTGAAGTCATGGAGCTAGTAATCATTAAACATTTTTAGTGTGATAAGATAGCTTAAGAATGACACCTGACTATTTTCAGTAAATTTAATACAACTGTGAGTATATTCCAGGTTACATTAAAGGAAACTTGAGAATGTTATAGAAATGGTACATAAATCTTGTATTTATGTCAAACTCAGCAAAAAGAGTGAAAAATAAATGTTTCTAAACTATAAAGTTCCTTGCCTGAAGAAATTTTATTTTGCAGCATTTGGTAGTTATGTGGCAGAATTAAGCACAAAAATATGTTATTAGTAAAATAATTTTGCTAGCACAGTATTTTAAAAAAGAATGTGTTTTTTCTGTTATTAACAATGAAAATGGTGAGTTTTACATCTAGCAAGGGACAGTAGCTACACAGTAGAAAAAAAACAAAGGACTTGATATGAACTTTGCTCTGCTTTGAAGGTAGTGTATGAAGCTATTCAGTTTGGCATAAAAATTAAGAGCCCTGTACAGCTGGTGCATGAACTGTGTTGAAGAGAGTTAGGAGAAAGTTTTTTTTTAAAAGATATTGTTAAACATGTGTTCTATATCTTTATTTATGAAAATGAAGCACATTTAAAACCATTGTCACCCTAATTGTAAAACCTCGTAACTCCATTTTTTGTTTATTGCCTTTTTGTCTCTTTAAATCATCTTAACTATATGGTATGTCTAAAATTTGGTTAAAAAGTAAACATAGAGAGTTCTTTTATTGTAATATTATGAAAAATAATGATTTATTTCACCACAGAAAAAAAATTAACAAATTTTTCCAGCATTCATACAAAATGGAGTTAGCAGGTTTTACAATTAAGGTGATGCTATGCTTCTCAATTTATGTTTTCTAGATGTCATGCTTAGAAACATGGCATCGCGAAATGACTATAAACTGCTATTTTTATTCAGACTGTTGTAGTGTAAAAAATACCAACCAGATCGTAAAGCAAATGTAGAGAAGCATGCATTAGAATATTGCATCTAGCGCCTGATTTATAGGGCTCTTTAAGTGATGTGTTGCTGTCCCATCACTCAGTCTCGAATGACAAGGAATTCTTTATTAATGTGTGCCTATTATTGGTTGCTGGAAGAAATGTACCAACTGGGGTCCTATATGTAACATTGGTCAGGTGATTTTGCAGGCCAGCATGTGTTATCTGTACCTTTCAGAGCTTGCTGCCCCAAGATTGTGGTTGAATGATACGCAATGTAATGTAGGTAGTAAAGCGTGATTTCCAGACTACACACCCATTTTTAAACATGGTGTATTTCCACGCTGTGTCCAGATTCTAAAAAGTCAGGAAAAATTAGGGAAAAGTCAGAGAGCTTGAAATTAGTAGGAGGAATGGCAGAGATTTATTTTAAATCCTGGATAATTGTTGGAAATTCTCCAGTAATTTTGTAATTTGAGGGGAAATGTCATGCAGGGTGTAGATTAATTTTTTTCTTCAGGTTTTAGTTTAATGTATAATCATTCACACTATGAAATTGTGTATAAATTGCTTTCAGTTTCAATTTATTTGTATGTCTTATTTCAAATTCTCCTTTTTTTTTCTTCACAATATTTCAAAATCAGCAAATTGTTAAAAACAAAATAGTCAAGGAAATGCAAAATTTTTATCAGTGTAAAGTCAGAGAAATTTTATTACAAATTTGTGTGGGCAAACAGAATGTCAAAGTTCTTGGCTGCTATCTTGTATAGTTATTTTTGTGTGATCCCCAAATTAATCTTGGCTAATCACCTAATTATCTTCATCAGTTTATTTTGGCACCAACTATAGTTCTACGAACAACACCGTGGGGACTTGACTGCATTTTGTTTTGTAAATATAGTTTTTTAGGCAGTGCTAGAACATAAAAGTTTGTTTGGCTATATGTTTCAATTCGGGTGGTTACTGTCTCAAATACTGCACATTAAGTATTTGCCAAATGTACAAATATAACAACATTAAAAATGTGAAAACATAACCTTTTAGGCCTTAGTGGGTTAACATATAGCTATTAGTAAAAAACTGTTGATGTATGCAGATGTTTATAACTGTTACAAAATTACAAATAAAGATATTATTTATGTTGTACAAGAAAACAAATTATTTAAAAAACTATATGTTCCCCATTTTCTATTTATCTTAATGTGTAGGCAAACTTTTACTGTAACTTACTTGCAAAGTGAGATGTAATATTATAACGTGCATTTATGAAACTGTTAAAGTGGAAAATTCAACTTTGTTGCCTAAATTCAGTAAGGCATCCTGCAAGAACATACTGTGTTGTTGATAGCTTGTGTTTTTGTTGTGTTTGTAAACAATACCAAGGACACCCTGGGTAATGGGACCGAGGCAGTCAAGATGGTGGCGGTTAAGGAGAAAGAGACGCGAGCTAGCAGGGGATTGAGACCTGACGATTAACCGACAATACATGGTGCCAGAAGTAGGATCGCTCATGTGTACGTAGTGTGCGTGTCATAATCGGTGAAAACAAGTCGGGGAAAGTGAGAGTGCGGGTCGGGTAGTAACAGGGGCGTCATTTGGGGCTACAGGGGGGGGGGGGGCAAACGCCCCCCCCCCTGGATTTAGAATTTTATGTGTATAAATATATTTTTTGCATTTTTAAATGTAAATAATGCTAACTTAAGGACATAAAACTGAAGTTTTATTATTAAAGTATCTAATTTATACATTCTTCATTAATAAAAATGATGCAACAAAGTCACTGTCGCCAGCAAACAAAATCTTGCCCCCCCCCCCCTTTCCCCCCTAGAAAAACTTGAAATGACGCCCCTGGGTAGTAACAACGGACGCGGACGCGAAAGTTGCAACGAGCGAGCGATGGCAGCAGCACAATTCCAGGTCGTTCCACCTGAAAATTTCAATTTTCGCACGCCAATGGAGTGGCATAAGTGCATACGACATTTTGAACGGTTTAGGAGTGCATCAGAGCTGGACAAAAAACCAGAAGAGGCGCAGGTTAACATGCTGCTTTACTGCATGGGATCAGAAGCAGATGACAGGCTGAACTCATTCAGCCTTAAGCCAGACGAGACGAAGGAATACGAAAATGTGAAGAAAAGGTTTTACAGATTTTTTGTTATGAAAAGGAATATTATCTTTGAGCGGGCTGAATTCTTCAAACGGCGACAGGCAGAAGGCTAGACTGCAGATGCGTTCATAAAATATGTATGCGAATTGGCGGATACCTGCGATCTACAGAATCTGAAAGAAGAATTTATCACAACGGTCCTCGTAATAGGAGTGGCAAACGACATGTTGTCAAAATCTCTACATCTAGACCATGACCTGGATTTAGAGAACGCTATTCGGCGGATACTGCAAGCCGAAACGGTGAGAAATCAACAATACAGTGCAGCACATAGACGAGGCGACCAGTGTGGAGGTTGTTAAAGTAAAGAAGGGTACTAGACCCCCACCTTGACACAATACTAGTGATCCCCCTTTCAAAGACTCTCACAGATGTCAGCGTAACCAATCAGATGCCTGCTCCAGGTGTGGGAAGACCCGAGATCATCCTTGGCATAAATGCCCAGCAAGTAAAAGTTTGTGCTACAAGTGTGGATAACAGGGACATTTTAGTAGGTGCTGCAAGACAGGTAGGGTACACGTTGTGAAAGAATGCCAGGATACAGAATACTATATGGGGGAGGTTGCCATGGAGGTGGCCGGTGGCAAATCGTGGACCACTGCAGTGAAGATTAAGAATAAGGAAGTAGTACAGTTACCAACCACAACATCTACTGCAGTCATAGCACGAGTCGAAAATATATTTGCTCTTCATGGCATACAAGAAGAAGTGCGTACGAATGGGGGCATGCAGTTCACATCAGCAGAGTTTCAGCAGTTTGCCAAAGCTTATGGGTTTTCTCTAACTACATCAAGTCCCAAATTAAATTTGCCCAATCAAACGGGGAGGCTGAGAGTGCGTGAAGACAGCAAAGAACATCCTCTCTAAGTCAGAAGACCCTAACATTGGGTTGCTGGCCTACAGGACAACTCCCTTACAAGGAGGCTTATCACCAGCAGAACTGCTATTTGGGCGAACCCTACGAACCACATTGCCAATAATAAACCAGCCACAGCGGCCAATGGAGGAAAGGCAAGAATTGCAAATGTTCAGATTGAGGGACCAGAGACTGAAAGAGTGCAACAAGAGGAACGTTGATAGAAGACATGGAGCCAAATAATTACGACAACTAGTCGTGGGAGAGAGAGTGTGGATCCGCTATAAGAAGCGTTACGGGAAAATACAGGCATTGGCTCCCTTCCCACGTTCGTACATAGTTCAGACACACCAGGGACAAGTGCGAAGAAACATGGTACAATTGTTTCAGGCACCTGAAGGAAGCCTGCTGGAGGGCACGCCTACGTGAGAAAGAAAGGAGACACCAACATCCACGCGACAACAGTCACCAGAGACACCAGCGCCAATGCCAGGGTTCCCAGGAACATCACCATTTACAGAGGATTTCCGCAAGAGAAAACCAGTGCAATAGGGCCAAGTACATGGCTCTACAAGACAGGCAGGGGAAGAGTGGTTAAACAGCCCACCAGGCTGGATCTATAAAAGGGAAGACGGAAGGCGTGTGAGGTAACATGGGGGTAGTCTGCGGGGAAAGTAAGTAGCGTTCATACAAATAGATTCCGAAGTGGACAAGGTAGTCAGTGATCAATGTGTTCAGCCAGCGTTGAGTGTGTGTAGTGTATATAGAAAAGGAGATGTGTTATTGATAGCTTGCGCTTGTCTTGTGTTTGTAAACGATACCAAGGGCACCCTGGGTAACGGGACCGAGGCAGTCAAGATGGCGGCGGTTAAGGAGAATCCCGCGAGCCAGAAGGGGATTGAGACCTGACGATTAGCCAACAATATACATACTAAAATCAACTTCTGTGTGCAAACATGCTGATAACAAAAATATGCATCAATGCCTAACTAGATCGTGTAAGTTTGGTAACTACTTTATTGTAAGTTAAAATTGAATTTTATATTGATATGTAAATTGTAAAGTACATGCAGTAATTTCTCTATTATGATCATTTGCTTAATAATATAGCATTAGCATGATATGTATTATGTAAATTTTTTTGTTTTGTTGAGTTTTTCAGGTAAGTTGGAAATTGTTAACAATTTTAAGTCTTTCAAAGTAAAAGGCAAATGTTTTGCAATCCAGTACATAAATATAGACAGCGTAGTATCTTACAGTATACTTAAAATAGCCAAATTGTTAAATTTGATAGCAGTTACATACACCAACACCTGACATGCAGCAACTTGTTTTTGCAGAGTTTTATAATCGCTTAAAAAATCTTCCTTGTAGATTGCCTTGGAAGTTGGCAAGTCTGCATTCGTTTAGTACATTTTGAAGTATGGCAGTCTGAAAAGGCTGTTTTATTTAGGTATAATGGATGACTTAGAAATGTATTTAGAATGTGCATTATGTTTTAACAATGACATTCCATCCTTGGAAAGTGTGTTTTGTTTCTGTATGTTGGCACAATAGTCGTATGTGGAATAGTTTCATAGAAGAACTTGTTTACGAACACACTTAAACACATTTGAAGTGCGTGATTGGCAGCATGCTTAAGGGGCCTCCTACTACCTACGCTGCATGTGTGTCACAGCGAGTTACAACTATTCTTTTTATTTATTTTAGATAATTATTTAATACTTACGTTTGTATATTTATGCAAACAACACAGTTTCAAACTATGTCATTATAATTTTAAAAAATTCGGCATGTTCATTAGAAACTCAGTTTTCGAGCCTCTCAAAATGGCCAAAAATTGCTTTTTCAGACTGTTGTACTTCAAAGTGTACTAACTGTATGGATGTGAACCTCAGAATGAGATGTGTACTGAATTTTAGTACTGACTTTCCACCAATAAAATTACATGTCCACCACTTAAAGCCCCATAATAGAAATGGATCGGTGGGAATCTTACACAAGTTCAGCGCCTGGCTCTTTGTGGCGATGCGGCATTTTGTGTGTGCTTCAATGTGGCCCTTACATATGTCACATCTGAGCCTCCGAAGCACAGGTAGGCAGCGAACTTGACCGAACCACATGATATTTAGTACTACAGAAGTGAAATAGCCATTAGGACGACGAACTCTTGAACACATGCCAGCATAACGGCTTCTCTGGTCAGCAATATGGCGGAAACTTCTACCGAAACCCAGCATAAAACTGGCAACCAGACCAATAAGAAACCTGCTGTAACATGCACAAGCCAGAAATACACGCACGGGGCCAGTGGCGGATTTAAAGGGAGGCGGAGGGGGCGGCCGCCCCACCTAAGAACCTGATGTGTGTTTTTTTTTTGTAAAGAAAATTTTTAAACTATATAAAGAAGAAACATTACATGTGTACAAATAAATATTTGCAAATCATATTCAGCCATGCACACGGACTCATGGATGACGTAATATAGACACTCATATATGTACATTTTACGTGATCATAACTGCAAAATTCGATATTGTTAAGGTTGTTCATGTGGCAAAAATTCAAAATTTTATATTTGCTTGGCATAGTGTTAGTTTTATAGACGTAACTTGTGACTACATTTTCCACTTGTAGTAATTTTTTAGCTCTCGTAGTTTTCCCATGGCGGCACGTCAAAGTCAGAATTTGCAAGTTACATGAACATAGGTTTAACAAAAACCAAGTAACTTACGCGAATGAAATAATTTACACTGAAATTACATATAATGGGCACTATGCTAAAATATTTAAAAACCGAAAACAAAGTCATTTTGTCTTTTTTAAAAATTGCCACAAATGAGGTAAATTTTTGTCATTTTCGGATTTTTTAAAAAAGTACAAAGGAATTCCATTCTGTGTTTTTAAATCTTTTAGCATAGTGCCCATTATATGTAATTTCAGTGTAAATTATTTCATTCGCGTAAGTTACTAGGTTTTTGTTAAACCTATGTTCGTGTAACTTGCAAATACTCACTTTGACACGCCGCTATGGGAAAACTATGAGAGCTAAAAAATTTCTACAAGTGGAAAATGTAGTCACAAGTATCGTCTATAAAATAACAGTATGCCAAGCAAGTATAAAATTTTGAATTTTTGCCACGTGAACGCCCTTAAACAACTTTCTCCCTTGCTTCAAACTCCGTTTTACGTAAGCGAGGGTCGTTCTTGCTCGAAAAGCTCTGTGTGCTGTGGGGATATATTTCCTGTTTTTTTTATTTTTTTATTTTGTAACATCCCTTTCGACACTTTCTCAGTAGGAGGGCGAGTGGTCAGGTCGAAGAGAGCCCGGGGGGGGGGGGGGGGGGGGGGT
>PNEQ01064178.1:0-26618 GCA_003012365.1 Medauroidea extradentata | reverse complement strand
GTGTCAATTTTTACACAACATACACAGCCTGTTTTTTATTGCTATTCAAATAGTTCCATCACCATAAAAAAATTATCAAAAAAGGTAATGAAAAATATGAAACCGCAAGCAAATACATCTCTCCATTGCCAACAATTTGCTTTTTATTTCAATTTTTTATCTTTCATTGCAGACGAGAAAAACTTAATTTCCTTTACATCGGTTTCCCTATACTTCAGCTCGGCTGGCCCCTCAGCAGTCAGGCCTCTTAATTGTGTTTTTTTTTTTTCGATTAAATTATGTACGTATGTATTTAAACACTGGTATTTTCAGTAAAATTGTTTTGTTGTGTTTCAAAATTTTCAGAACAAAAACAAAAATTCAGTAGATAATTTAAGGTACTTACTTAACCGTGTGCATCTACAATATCTGGACCAGCAAGAAACGTGTTCTACGGTTGTAGTAAAATTACCGACATTTACCTCTTTTAATGCTAAAATATTTTGATAAACTTTTTATTAAACCAAAAACACAATTCTCATTCTGGACAAAACTAGACCTAATATTTTTTTTTTAATAGAAATTGCAAAGTGTAGCTCATTTGCAATCGTAATGTGGCTTTCAAAATTGATGAAGTGTAATATTACGTACTTGCCATTGCACTGGAGCGTTTAGCTACTCAATTTTATTCCTGTTTCGACTTAGTAATATGTGAGCCATTGTAGAATAACGCTTGGTCATTAGTGAGCTTACAGAAAACAATATTACCATAAACTAACACAAGGAATTGACGGACTGAATAAGGAAATGGTCGGTACCTAAATGTAATGCACGTGTAAACCTGTTCGTTGTGTTTTATAGGTACTGTGGTGTGAGCAGTCCCTGAAAGAATATGTGTAATGTTTTATTTGTTTGAAATAGTAGAATGTAATTTTGCAAAACAAGTTCATAGCTGGTCAAAGGTAAAGCATAAAAATTCACAATGGTTTGGGGAAATGGCCGTACTGTTAAAACTTTCCGTGAATTTAGGGCAATCATACGGAAATTGCAATTTAATTAACGGAAAAATTATTTTGTAGCATAGATACACGTAATTTCGTTTCATTAACAAAGCGTATGTAAAACTGAGAGAAGAAGCTAAAAAATAACCGTACGCATTATTGTGCCTGCATCCTAAAGAAGTCTCTCTCATCAACATGCGAGTTTCAATAAGTGAACGGACACTTCTGATGAAATTTTTACCAGTGCTTCTCCGTAAAATCACAAATTTTTTTTAACAGTGTCACATTATGTTTGTGAAAATTTTTAGTAACTGTTGTATAGTACTCCGTAGTAACATACTAAAACATTCCACTGGCATTCGGTACCACTTGAAATACTCTCATGTACATTAATAAATTTCAACGGAAATATATCGTTAATAAACGAAAATAGTGTCCGTATAAGTAAAATACGGAAATGTCTGTAATAAATATACACTACGAAATCATACGTAATATGTTCATAAGTCTTGGGCGGAAAAAATCGTAAATATATGGGTTACAGAGTTGTAAATATTACGGATATGTTTTAATAACATCGACGGTAAATCTGAAAATCTGTATAAATGCAATTGTATCATTATATACAATATACGTATGGCTCAGTTCCGTGTGATGAAACTGTTTTACGGTAACTTCTGTTTTGGTTAGGAAATAAGTTTCCGTGAATTCACGCGTGTATCTGGAGAAATGATTTCCGGGAATTCCGTAAATCGACGGAGAGAAATTTTCACAGTGTAACTGATCCATCACGGAGGAGGGGCCAAATACAGCGAGGGATCTAGTACTTCTACACCAACGTCTATGTCTGGTTTACTCATATACTATAGCCTCAGTTGCTTCCTAATCAAGTTCACGTTGCAAATGATAACAATTTAACAATGAATGGGCCTTTAAATTCAATGTATTTTCTTACGTTGGTGTCTGGAAAATTTACTGAAATGACTCAAAAGTGGATTTAAGTATAGTCTTTAACTTGACCACTAAAATACCATTAAAAATTTTGAGTTGCTGAAGGAAGATTAGACTCTCACACGCCATATTTATTAACGTTAGTCCAAGGAAATATTCAACATTATTCATAGATTGTTTTCAATGTAGTTTTATCCTTTAAGTTAAGCGGTAGAACTTTGACAATGTTCTATCTTAATTTACGATTCCTCAACTCGTATTCCTAGTACCATATTTAGATTTAATTCTGTTGCGGATACTACTCCGTGTACCGTCCAGCTAGCCAGAGCCCTTAAGTACAAGATACTTGACGGTGGGAGTAGGAATAATGCTGGTATACTAAGAAGTACATTACACAATTTTTATTATTATATTTGATTTAGGTTTTATATATCAACTATAATTCTAGACACAGTTGTGTAACGGTTGGTCTAAATACTGGAAAAGAGCATAGTTGCAGGAACCATACTTGTGTTAAAATAGAGACAACAAAACAGTTTGGTTGTCTGGTACTACTCTGGACAGTTCCTTCAACAATACGTTTTTCAACAGAACGTTGAAGGAACTGTCCAGAGTAGTAACAACATCCAAACTGTTTTGTTTCTATTTTAACACAAGTATGGTACCTACAACTGTACTCTTCTTTCAGTGCATATAAAATACGCATTTATCTTAGTATGTTCTTCGTGTTACAACGAATAACTAATTTATTTTTTTGTCATAAATTCAAATGTTTGAACCTATTTTCATGGTGAGTGAGTGAGAGATTTTGGCCAGCGTTTAAAATCGAGGTATTGTGCGCTGGTGAGGGTTGACATGAGAGTATGTAGCGGTGCAGAAATGAAGAGGCGTGGGAAATGAGAGATCTCGAGAAACCCGCCGACCAACGGCATCATCCGAAACGATTCCAACATGCAAAATCCGGGGACCAACCCCGCGGGGATCGAACCCGGATCCCCTTCGTGGGAGGCGAATTGTCTGACCATTCGACCACCGTGGCCTCTATATTTTCATGGTAATGGAAAAGTAATCGATGATATGTTACTAAAATTATTTACCTTTGATCAGTTACTATAATAAATAAACGATAAAATATTGGCACAAACTTTACTATATTAAAATTAATGTACACTTGAAATTAATTAATTTTTTTAACATAATGGCTGAAACAGCAAGTGTTTGCTTAATCCCCTTCGTATTTATTTTGCGTGGCTAGTTTTTTTTATTTCAATAATTCCTTTCAATGAAAACATTAATTTTTTCTTTCACGATTTTGGTACCATAAATAGCACGTTAATATTTGTAAATTTTCAAATGTGCATTTTAAAGTTTCTTATTAATAAGTTACCTAGTTACTACAGCATCTTACCGGTGAATATAATTGAATTCGGTAAACAAAAGTCCCCTCCTTGTTCATGTTCCATTAAAATTACAAAACAATGAAGGGCTTAGACAGGATCTGAAACGTCTCTACCAAGAGGAAAACAACTAATTCCATAAGCTGAGGCATTTTGAATTATTAATAGCCGTACACAGTTATAACAGTTGAAACATCAACTAGTTCATTCTGATTACCTATTCAACAATCGATTAACCGAACATAATTTTTATTGCCTCTGATAATCGTCTGAAGACAATACCGTAATAACGTAGGCCTAATTACCTAAACTTGGAAAATGTTTTCTACATCTGAAATACATGAACTGTTTATTTCGACTCAATTTCTTACTTTAAGGAGGACCTGTCATATACGTTATGTTAAAGGCATGCAATTGATAAATTGACAATTTGGCTTTACTTTATAGGCACAATTGTTGTGTATTTGCGTTGAAAATTAAATTGTGCAGAATCCTTAGTACACAGGAACCCTATGAAGTAGTAAACTTTTTAAAATATTAAGCATAAGTCATTGAATAAATATTTTCCAAAAAAAAACATCGGTCTGACGACTTCAGGAAAGGATTCCTGAATTTCCAGCCTGCAGCTGGTATAACATAATTACGAGACATTTATCCAGCCGCATGTCATAGCAGCAGTAGAGTAAGATGGGGCAAGAGTTCGGACACGGTGTTTCAACGTGAATTACTTTCAGCAGTTGGGCACAGTGTTTGTTGGACGAAGGTGAAATGGCGGATAGCAAGTTGGTGTCGTTTTTTTTTTAACGAGGCAATTATTTGCTTCATAATGAGGTATGCACGATTTTTAGACACACTGGAGTAATTTTGTGCTTCGCGAACTTAAGCTTTTTCAAAAATTATGTATGTAAAAACATAATTCAGTTTCATAGATATATTTTCCGCTGTGTTGGTCACGTATTTATGGGAAGATCGTATAAAACAGCTTTCTGCATTGTGTTGTCATCTACTGTTGTATCATTGAAGTACGTGTGGGGCCACAGTGTACGTGTAGAGAAGGGCGCAAGTGAGCAATGCGTACTCTTGCCCCGTGTTTGCAATCAGGACACAGCGATCGCAAATATTTTCTTAGCTCTTTGATTACTGTAACAATATTTTGTTTTATAATTACACTGTAAATTTTTTTGCCCTTTTACATAGAAAATCCTTGGAAACCCAGTTGCCAAAGAAATTCCTTGTAAAACTACAGTGGTTGTCCTTGTAATAAAATAGAAACTATGTTTGTAAAATTACAAGGACTAGCCTTGTAGCTGTACTTTATATACGAAAAAAAAATTAAAATGTTCGTTGTACTTTATAAATAACACTGATCTGATTTATCAAATAACTTTTGAATAATGACGCATACGTGAAATTATTTTGAAAAAAAAAAAGAAGATAACTCTTGGAACGTGCTAAGTTTAGAACCACTCTCCCCCTGTTAAGAAACTACACATCTTAACCCTAGACCACTGTATCTTCTGTATAGTTTGGCCTTTATTTATTTGTATACATTCAATGTACAGTTCAGTAAAAATTATTCTATTAAAGCACGCAATTAACATAAACATTCACTTTATTCCAGAAAAGTATTTTTCAGAGGTTGTGATCTTTGCGTAAGTAATTTCCGGCGAACTTACGATTTTGTACGCTAAAAATTTTTACTTATTTTTTGCAAACAAAATTCTTTTAACATTATAAACTAATAATTTTACACGGAAAACTTTTTAACGTTTACTAAAGTTTGTACAGCTACGAAGAAGTGCCTTGTCATTTTTACAAAATTATTTATAG
Source organism: Medauroidea extradentata (assembly GCA_003012365.1). NCBI lineage: Eukaryota > Metazoa > Arthropoda > Insecta > Phasmatodea > Phasmatidae > Medauroidea > Medauroidea extradentata. The sequence goes on along the minus strand of PNEQ01064178.1, from coordinate 21,460 downwards.
TGCAGGAACTGTCGGTATAGGCACAAATAATTCCTTTGTAGTATTGCAAAGTTTACCTTTGTATCTTCATAAACTAATGATTTTACAAGGCAAATCTTTGTATTTTTACGAGGATTTGTAAAAGTGCAAAGAAAATTCTTGCAAATTTTACAACATTTTTTAGAGTGTATGCAGGTACACAACACTTAATGAATTATTTAACTACACAAACAACAATTCTATAACCATTATGTTCGTGAAAACTCTTGAACTTCTTACATTGTAATATCGCAGACAAATGGTCATGTGACATCTTAACTAGGTAGTCAGCAAAAATGTCAACCGACTATTTAGAAAATTACCAGGAATTTTGCCGCTTTGTGTTGCCTTATTACCAGTGGGTATGCAACAAGTAGTTCTTAATTGCAGTAATTTAAATTTTCCTAGCCTGATGATAATGTTCATAATTCATTTGTTTACTTGTCTCATAGAGGTTTTAAGATCTTAAACAAATGAAGAAAGTAATTTGAATATAACATTTTTTATTATTTTCATTATTTATGTAGTAAATGCAGAAAAGAAAAAATACCTTAATAATTGGCATTTCAGTTATTTATTACATCTCGACATATTATCTTAGCTCTAAGTAATCTTATTACTGTAGATAAGTTGTGTTTTACTATGAGAAAGCTTAAAATTTATATTTGATCTTCAACTTGTTGTTTTGCAAACAATTATAGGACAACAAAATGTATTATATAACAAAAGTGTCATAAAATTTAAAGTCTACAGGTTTAACAAAATTTAGTACAATTATAAACAAATGAACTTTTTTTACTTCGAGATGCTTTAAATTGTATTACCAAACTATACGTTGTAAACATTAAGTCTTACATAAACATACACGCAAGTAAACAAGTCAGTATTCAAGAATTAATTTACTTACGCACGTATGTTTCTGGAAAACGCCCATATTAAATTAAAATATTAATAATACATTATTAAATGTACAAATAAAAACATTCAGTTGGATATATAAAGTCATCTGTGCACGGAACGCCACTAGTATACACTCTTCAATTAAACCTCCTAGGTTATTTATTGTTCGACATCTTCTCTAAGCATTAATCCAGTCCCTGTTTCCTTCCATTCGCCACAGCTTTGGTTAAATTCTTCTACATATTATTCTTTACATAACGATTGGCTCATGAAATAATGTTCCAGTTTCTGAGTTTACCCGGAAACAACTGGATCCTTAAAATAATAATAAAAAATAAAACAACTTACATATTACCACATAAAACTTTTTCTCTGCATGATACACTTATTGATTTAGAAAAATAAGAAACCACGAAATTAGAACTTTTATGGTAAATTGGGCATTAGTGAGATTACATTTACATTAAAAAAAATTGATCCAGTTAATGTGTTTTAGGAGAAATGTTGTATTTATAAGTGCTTAAATAACTACACGAATTTCATGAAAATGTTGGCAGTTGAGGTGAATTTTAACTAAAAATTATGGTTATCTATGATATACATGAGATCATGTTATGTTCCGCGACATTTTAACTTTATTATCTAAACAAAAATTAAACCATATAGTAATATTTTCTAAGCGTATGAATAATACGCAGTATAATATAGCTAACTACTCTATAAGCATTGTAGACCGTCTATATTTCTCAGTTAGGTCTTTTTTTAATGTTGCTATAAACATACTTGTTCAAAATTTCCCATAAAGAGAAAACCATCGCTAGATAATACACAGAGAAAATGATTCGTTCATTAAACAAAATTTGTCTGCCTCAACTAAACCAGTTGGTAGTATAGAGGCAACGAACTCTTCAAATGATCAAACCAAATTGTTTTGTTGAGTGTATTTGTTGGTCATAACATATATTCTATTGGTGTTCTGTTGTGCATGATAAATATTTGGTTGGCAATACAAAATACTCTGTTGATCAGGACAACCACTACAATTGTGAAGTGACTCTACACTATTTTGTATTTTTAGATCATTAGAATACGTAACATTCCTCCTTCCATGTATTTAAAAACATTAAACTGAATTAACCATATCCGACTTGGCTATGAATGTTATGTGAAGGTAGGTAAGATTGAAAGGTTGGTGTACTAGTTTATACTGCCAACCACATGAGTTTACATATTAAGTTTTAAAATTATAAATTCAGACAATTTGCGTCTGTTAAACCACTAAAAGAAAATTATCCGAGTCCAAGCAACAAGATAACCTAACTACGACATATTCTAGAGCTTTAACAAACAAATTACAAATTCAAAATAAAGAATGTATCACTCCTCCCCTTTTCATAATCCCGTAAGACAGTTTATTTAGATTAGGTTGTTTTTAATGCCATAAAATTCTGTTCGCTAATCGAAGGACGGTTTTAGTTAGGGAACTTTATTACCCATTAATATACTTTCCTAACCTAAGAAAACCGACTTCCTACTAAGCGAACTACATATTTTGGCATTTAGACCTAAAATAATCTAACTTGATCTAAACTACTGTATCACAGGGGACGGGGAAAAAATTGAAGATATCTGCGCAGAACTTGGCGCATGAGGGATGGTGGCTCGAATCCTGGCGAAGTTACCCGATCAGTGCCGAGCAAAGAACCACTTTATTGCTTCCGAGAAATAAAAACGTTACGATCGCCATTTTTTTACGTCAATAAATTCTTCGGTCCATGCAGCAAACCCAGGGCTCAAAATGCGTCACATAACAATTAATTAATTGCTTAGTTGATTAACTATTACGAATTGTTTGGTTGTATTAAACGTGAGACTGACTGGATGTACCAACTAAATATTAGTTTGGTCTAAAAAGTATTTGGCAGTCAAATAATTTGGTTCAGAAAAATTACTCACTGTAAAATACCGTCGCATTAGAATGCGAACTCTGCTAAATTGCGGGTTCCAGCTAGAGGTTTATAACTCACCTGCTTCCAGAGACGCCTGGACCTGGTTCACTACTGGAGATACTCTCATAGCTTTCTCTTGAGCGTTCTCGTCATCATTCTCGACGTCCCGTAATAACGTTCAATAAGTACAGTGTAGGACATTCACTAACAATTAAATAGCACAATAATTATTGTGACGTCTCACCGAGCCATGGGGCGCAACAGTTAAACGTTTGACGCGAATTCTGGAGAACCCGTGTTCGAGTCCCAGTTCCAACCAATCTGAAAATTATTCCCCATAATTCCATGAAATCTCAAGATAGTGGTACGGTTATGAATATTTTGGCTAAGGATTCCGTAGGTGGATTCAGAGCACGACGGTGGATGTGTTCAGCTATGACGTCACGAGAGCAGGTTTGGATTTAACCTTGACCTTTAACCACTTAAAATATCTGTAGTAGATAACTTACCTTACTTACAATCCTTATTAAATTGTAATAACAAATAGGGTAACCACAAAATATTACAAACAGCTACTTTATATTACTACATTTACATAATCTTATGCTATCATACGTTAGTGCTAACTTTCCCCAATATATTACTATACCAATGGCATGCTTATATTGGCATATTCTTAGTTAACCATGAATATTCATATAGCATCGTACATAGTATGCCAAGTTGATTTGTAACCCAGCAGTTTTGCGATACGTAAAAAATCTCATATTGCTGAAGAAGTGAGATCAAAGGTCAAGGCCTAGTACAAGTTCAAGATAGTGGACGTATATTATCCAAGATGGCGATCATGACATCATCCAAGATGGCCGCCAGTCGTGACTTAAAAAGTATTGAGATAACTGGACTACACCTATAACTGGATCTCTGTTGCGTATGAAAAAAAAAAGAGCCTACAGTTCTTGATGCCTTACTGTCTGATGTATAAAAGAAATATTTTACGTTTGGAGGAAATTTTCACCCCTCACATGTAATGAAGGTTTCACTATACCCACCTAGCTCTTCCTAGGTTTTTACAGATACATATATCTCTATATAACAATATGTCAATTTAGGTCTCTACCGGTATATGGAGTGAACAAATATAGTGATTACTTGAAAGATTAAACCACCAGCAGCACTCTACAAACAAAACCGTGATCTCATATCTGAACAAAGTGAATAACCATTATAGAATATTAGTATTTTTTTGTGAACTCACATTGTAGCCATGAGTTTTTGTGTACCGAACATCCTCCGCTTCGGAACTGCAAAGCATACCTTTTTTTAGGTAACATTGTATTTAAATTCACAGTTTGAATTATGACAATTTTTATTGCTACTGGATGTACACATGGATAGTGGGCTCGGGAGTAGTTCCCCTTACTTATTAAAGATAAGCATATACCCAACACTGATTTGATGGATAGATTCCTCGAAAATGTCGTGAAAATAAAAAAAAAAAATGGTTGCAGCTGTTCGGGCTGTAAAAAAAGAAATAAATGTATCCTTTTGCCATCTAACGAGAGTTTTAAGTATTGACACGCATGATAGAGGCGGCAACAAAATATCTAGGAGCCTTATGAAAGATTTCTAACTCTCGCTGATGAGTTTTATGTATTTTATATATTCTGATACATTTTTGCAGCACTTGTAAAATTTAAAATTTAGTCTGTTGAGAAACGATGTAAATTTCCTCGGTATGGAAATTATATGTGGAGATTTACTACTGACTGCAAAAAAAAAAAAAAAAAAAAATGGAGCCAGGGTATCAATGTTGACGATTCTGTAGTGAGGTCTTCCTGATGTATGCTCCGCGGTAGCACGAGAGAAGAGTCAAAGTATGAAGAATCCGTTCCGAAATGTATTAAACTGTGAAATATGTTCCAAGCAGTTTTCCCGAAAGGATAACTTTGAAATACACGTCAAGACCTGCACGGGTAATACATCGTGGTCTGCTGGGAATCTACAGCGAACGAAATTAGCTCCCACTGCAGAAGTGGATACTATGTTCGGAGAAGATAGAGCCTTATGACTTGTGTAGGTCATAAAAGTAATATGCTGCAGTTAGCTTAAGCTAAATACATACCTACTACACCCTCAGGAGAAATTGTCGAATTTCATAGTATTGTAACTGAGAAGAACGATGACGAATATGAAGAGTACCACTGATAATGATAGTTCTGAAAAAGTATACACTGGGTCGCTGTCGAATATAAGGAATCTTGATGTACTTACTGAAGAAAATGAAGATGGTTTGACAAAGATATCAATGAACATTGTTCCAACACACTCTCTATCTCCCCTGTAAGGAGACAAGTACAAGCGATATGAAGACGACAGAACTGACCAACATCTACAAATTTCCCTGTGACTAATGCATTGGTGGACAGACTCAGACTTCTGATCTTTATACAAATGGAATAGATGTACTGGATGATTAAAAAACTGAAGGCCAGAGATTACATTAAACATATAAACTGGATATTTTTTTAAGGACCTTTGGCTATTGTGAACAATTATGATGTATGCATATATGCATTACCTAGATAAAATAAATTTATAAAAATATTTATGTTTTATTTTTTACATTAACATCGTCTTGAAAATTCTTAGAACGTTATAGGAGATAAAAAAAAAGGGTTTGAAATTTTTTATGTTCACGTACTGTATAGATGACGGAATATTTACTTTTTAATTATGATTGGGTCATACGAGATTGTATAAAATAAGACTGCATCAGTTTAAACTCATAACGTATGATGAATGTGAATGAAGCTACAGACTAGGACTGAGTACCTACAGTACATTGTAGTATATGAAATTAGGTTTGAAAAAAAGTGAATGTATACAGCTAAGATACGAAATAGTTCTCATCATTCTCGACATCCTGTAATAACGTTCAGTAACAAAAGTATAGGGTATTCGCGTAACAATTATCACCTTCGAAGGTCATCGCATCAGGAATAATGGTTATTATTGTGACTTCACACCGAGCAAGGTGACGCAACAGTTAAACGTTGGAGTAGCAACTGTAAGGCCCCGTGTTCGATTCTGTGTCCAAGCAAACCTGGTATCGGTTTCCCTTATTTTCCTGAAAAAGAATGACAAATAATTGCTTCTCGAGCAATGGAAACGTCACTATACCTCTTAACTCCAGTCCAGTCAAATTAATGTAACCTGTTTCATGTATCGCTTCTTCAGATAAGCGCTAGTTATGTCGTTATAAAAATCGTTGGAACGTTTTGTTTGAAAGATCGTTAGCGTAAAGTCTCGTTGAAATAGTCTTACGAATTACTTTACGTCTCCTTAGTAACTATTTTCTTATTGGGCGAAATGTTTACAAGTATCGTCGTAGAAAAATAACTCTGCTTGTGGTCACGTATAAATGGAAATTTTATAGTGTTTAAGACCCTGGCACAGTTGGCGTTGGTGTTGGTGGTTGGTGTACGACATGTCCCAAGGCACGATAGACGATTGGCAAGAGCGAGTTTGCTGCTTTGCGAACAAGCCACCAGGTGGCAGTAAATCTGTAAAATGGCGTATTGTTTATATTTGGGAATGTTTACATCTCGGAATGTTAACATGTGACTGAAACAAAAAAGTAGGCATACTGTGCTTTGTTTTATGTTAAAGACGGCTGGTCTCTGACATACCGCACAAATTAATAATCCTATGTCAATACCAGTCTTTTCAGCCATCGTTTTGTATTGTTTTTTTTTTTCAAGACATGTGTTGTTATGCTTTGTGGTCGTATCTACAACACACTTCCTGATTGGTCAGTAGCAGTACACAGCAACACACACGCGGATTCGCTAGTTGGTGGCAATACTCTCTCTGATTGGCCGGTTAGTGGTAAAAAGATCAATATTTTGAATTCGCACCAACACCAACCGCCAACACCAACCACCAACTGCGAGTTAAATGATTTTGGGACCAACCACTTGTTGTGCCATGTCACATATGCTTTCCTGTACTTCAAGTGTCACCAATACCAACCACCAACGCCAACGCCAATTATGCCAGGGCCTTTAGAACGGCGTTGCTGATTACACATAAAACTCTTATGTGTGAATACTGGTAATATTTCTGTGAAGAGCTGACTTCTGATAAGTTTTCCTATTAATGCCATGGACGTAAGCCGCCCCATAAATACATATCTACCATACTTACGTAACTACATCTATTTAAATAAACACCTGCAGATATTCACTTACGAAAATATTGCCTTAAACACTTCCTTCACTATCCTTCTTATGGTACAATTGGGGATGCTGAACACATACCTAGGCTGCTATGTGTGTCGCCTGTATTCAAATTGGCCCTATATGTTATTCGACTGTAATCCAAAACTGCCCATTAATGTAACATAGTACATTACATGTACCGGGTAGTTTTATCAACAACCCGATGTATCTATTACTGGAAAGCTATTACAATATGTGAATACTTACCAGACGCAAAGAAACCTGAGGGTGGCAATAAACCACTTCAATGCAGATATTGCTTTCCTTAAACTGCATCCATCTTACCAATTTTCAACTCCATCTTCAAAACACTCGTCCAATGTCTTCTGCCATAATGCACATAAAAATCCTACACTGCTGCTCTTCTTCTATGTTAAGTTCTTTAAGTAAATTACTGTATGTACAATGCTCTTCACGTCTAGTATTTCATTCTCTCACCCAGCATGGTCTCTCGATTTTTATGTCAATTTAGCGTCTGCTGCTACATGCACGATAAGTGCCACTGCATCTTTCTTTTGTCAGGCTATGACTGCGTGAACCGACACTACTCTCAAAGATTTGAACAGAGGATTCGATAGTACAATACCGCTTCTGGTGGACAAAATTCTGATAGTATCTCTTATGAACTCTCGGTCGGTCTCTCTCAGACTTCTAACAGCTACTATTGGTAAGTAACTATCGTCGATATTTCACTTCTCTTGCGTACAATCCACGATAACTACTTTAGAGAGTTAAATACTCACACGTGGAGCTTTACCTTAAGACCATGATCTTTCATTTATTTCAAACAATTGCAATTAGATCTAATATTTTTTTAACCAAATGCTTTGAAAAATTTTAAGACTGTGTACAGTCATACAATACACAATTTTGACAGAGCGTTTTTTAAAACATTAAACCGTTTGCTAGCAAAAATTAATTTGCTTCATTTTGACTTATTTTTTCAACAAAGTATATAATATTTCAGGAGCAAAAATCTAAAAATCCGTTTGGTGTATTGCAACAGAAACATTCAAATACAAACGATGGTATATGCGTGTTAAAACTGCCAGAATGAATTTTTCATATATGTATTAATTTGCGATAAAAAATATTTTCGAAACCACTGCAAAACTAAAGAGCGAGGCCTTAAGGAGCATCCCTAAACAATTGAGACCTGACGTTCACGTTGAGAGATAGCTGGGCGTGTCTCTTCTGACAAGGCACCCTGAGGAGGGTGGGTAGGAAACTCAAGAGCTGTCGAAAACACGCTTCGCTTTTAGTCAATGTTCCTCACAAAAAATAATCTAATGCATGGTTTTACCACACATATATGTATTCACAAAGGATGCATCTAAGTTACATAGTTAAATTATTAGTGTAATAGAGGAATACGTATTACTTAAAATTAAGCTATATTCAAATATTTCGCTGAAATCAAAATTTTTTAATAATCATATTGGCATTCCAGTATCAAAACTTCGACTCTTAGTAATAGACACGACTTTGTCTCTGCTCCGCAAAAATTGTACTGTCGTAGGTAAAGTATTATCTGAGAACTGAGAATAAACAAATAATCGTGAAACGGCGCTAATATATTATCTATGGATGCTTCTTAAGAGCGACACCTGTAGACGCCGTCACGTGGCAGTAGAGCAGAGATATAATTCCTCGGGCGGTACCTCTTCGCATTAATCTGATAGTCGCCCGGGACTGCTAATCTAGTTATAAACTGGAATCGCCTGCCGTAGCTGTATTAATTTCTAATGGCTTCTCTCTCTTCTCGTGAACCGGAGTTTATTTTAGACGTCTCCCGAGAAACAGACGACAAACGTGCTTAGCAAGTCCGGCCGGTGGGCATACAAGTTTAACCTTCTGCGTCGAGGATAATGTAGGAGTTGTTCAACAAATATTCATTTAACACAATCCAGTTCCTTAAACTAACGTCGACAGCTAACTGCCGTATTTTATCTCGATGTTTGTAATTGGTACACATTCATTAAGTTGTATCCTGGTTAGTCAATAGCGAGTTGATTAAATAAAACTTTCCGTATGTCTATATGATGCCTGTACTGAACTGCTTTTAAGAATGATAATATTGTCGACAATTTTTCATATTCCCTTTTCATTTCTGTCATATGATCCGAGAGAGAGTGAAAATTTTAAAAATGTGAGTTATCAGAGACATTTTTAAATGTTAAACTTTCTACATAACGTTACTCAACAGTTGCGTTTTCACAAAAACAATAAGAGTCCTTAGGTCCGGAGATCCTTAGTTTTTGAGTAATTAAAAATACTTTAGTTCATTGTGTTGCAAGCTAACCTGTAGCAAAATCAGTGATGCTAGATAATTTAATTATATTCAGACAGGACAGACCTACCAGAGCCGGGGGCGTCCTAATTGCAGTTCGTAAAACATTAACAAGTTGAGATATTGCTATAAATACTGTTGATGTAGAACATAAATGGCTTCACATTTCTGGTATCATAAGCATGGTTGGCACTTAGTCTATCTAGCTAGATTTAGTCTATTTTCCCCCAAACACATAGACTCAGGTCTACGAATTATATTTTAATAGTATGGACTCCTACATCAGTTTACCGAAATACGGCAACTCTGAAATAATGATGCTGGGTGATTATAACATTGACTGCATCACTTGGCAACTCATTGGCAATTATGTTACGCCATCTGAATCCTCTGGTAATACAGCAACTTGTTTAGTAAACAATATGTATTTATATAATTTGCAGAAATGTAATACAGTTACTAACCCAAACAATATAATCCTGGACCTTATACTAACTAACACTTCTGGCAATATGACAGTATATAGAGAGAGAGAGTCCGATAGCCTCGAACCCGAAGACGCCCACCACCCTCCACTAATAGCAGAAAGACAAGAATACCATTGTGAGGTCATGATCAAAAGTTCTACAGCGAATTTCAATTTTAGAAAAGCCGATTACGAGAAAATATACTGCATCCTATCATGAACTAACTGGGACAACATTTTTTCTAACGGTGTTAACAATACAATAGACCACTTATATAAAAAGCTGAATGGCATTATTGAATGCTCTGTACCTAAAACAGTTCCAATTAGTAAAAAATACCCGCCATGGATTTCTACGGACCTCATCTACCTTTTAAAACTTATGCACAAGCACAGACTAAGATATAAACTGCACAATACTGCGCACGATTCAACACTTTTCTGTCACTATCGCAGACTATCCAAAAAAAGTCTAGGTGTCACAAAAATTACTTATCAGGAGTTGAACAGTAAACATTTCTGGCGGTGTATTAACACTGTAATAGGCATAGCCCAATATACATGAAATGTACGTATTGAAGGGATAACTGGTGTAAATATCATTAAAGATTGTCCATTAGAATTAAATATCGGATGTTCTTAGTACTAAGCGGGGGCAATTACGGCAATATAAAACAGGCTAGAATTGTAGTACAAAGTTGGTTCAAGTTTTGTTGTACTCTGTGTAAACAGTACTATGTGATAGGGATGATAGTAGGATGATTAGGTAGAATTAATGTATATTTTATATTTTGGACTGGGGAGGAGATGAGATGAGAGCCAGGGTAGTCGCCCACACATCTGGAAACATTTGGAGCTGTATAGCAGTCAACAGTGACGAAGTACAGTCGGCCCTTCCTGCTGCCTGCCCGAGGCTGCCAGGAGGTGGGGACGAGGAAGGAAAGCTAATGGGCAAGTCTCCAAACCGCTTGATTTAAATTTTAAGTATTTATATATGTTTTGTCATAAGTATAGACAATTATAGGAAATAATCTCAAAATTAGAGAAATGTAAACTGTGATTTTATGGAATAAAATCACCACGAAATATGGTCGTAATCGCCCGGACTCGGAGCAATGCCGGAAAGCCGGGAATTTTAAACACAGCTCCTGATTGGCTGGAGGGAGCCGCGTCAGAAATCGCCGTTTGGCGTGTGTGCCGGCAGTGGTGCAGGAGAGAGACCAACCTGGGACTCAGCCGCGGACGGACGCGTGTGTCCGTGTCCCGCGGGTCCTTGTCTCGGTAGGCTACCAGGGGTGCGTTATCAATAGTCTTTATTACGTGTTTAATCACATCCGATTGTCGGGCAAAGGCGATTAGACGTCAGCCGCTTTGATCGCAATCCGCAGGCCGAGAAGCCGGTTTTATGGCCTGAGTGCGGTGCGGGAGGTCGTTGTTCGATTCCTGCCGCGAATAAGGGCGTTTACGACCGTGTGGCGTGGGGTGTCGTAGAAAATGAATATCACTCGTTTCACTTAGTAGTTTGAACCTATATTGATTCTCAAAAAATAAGTGTTGAGTGATTGGTCACTTACTGACATTGACTTGTGATCTTGAGTAAATTAAAACCGCAAGGCTAGTCGAGGCAATCCCTGGCAAGGGATAGATTTGCCCAAAACCATGTAGTGAGTAATTAATTAATGAATATAAAATAACTGCTCTCGAAAGAAGGGACAGATACAACACAAAGAAGAAAAGTGTTGGGTTCCCCTGTACAACGTCATATAATCACAGAACTCCCATCAATGTGACTGAAACAGGCGAGATGTTCTCGGAGTATTTCACCTCTTGTTTTCAATCCTGCTTCAAAGCCTGGACAAGTGTTGAATCACTACTTTACTCAATCTCTGGCCAGAGTTACTATCACTCACACTGATGTATATAATGCCCGTCTAAAGCTAGATGATAAAAAATCAGCAGGTCCTGATGCAATACATTCACATTTCATAAAGCTTTGCGCATCCTAACTAAATATACCTCTCTGTTCCGTTTACATTTTATCCCTCCACACTGTAATTTTTCCCTACAAATGGAAATACGTTAATATTGTGCCGATGTTCAAATATGGCGATAATTCTAGTATAACTAATTATCGACCTATATCCATACTAAACTGTTTTGCAAAGGTCATTCAGAAATCAGTTTACCCACATATCATTAACTTTTTTAAACCTCACTGGCTTAATGAGCAACATGGTTTTATACAAGGTAGATCAACGACCACCAATCTCCCCCCGTACATAAATTACATAATTTCTACATTCACAGCAAAAAAATCAAGGTGTCGCCATATGTACAGATTTTTCTAAAGCCTTCAACAAGGAGATCATGCATTACTTTGTGCAAAGTTAATAACTATGACTTGACTGGGAGGTCAACGCCCGACAAGATACACCTCGCAGATCTCCAACTTGCAGTTAACAGTTGATGCAAATTTCAGTTCACTGCATATCAGAAGATTCCAATGTTCCTAGAAATATCCGTTCCTGTGCTGCGACTGCATCGTTTCGTAGTGAAATGACATTTTCGTGCGTTTCGTGATTGAGATTTTTAGCAACGAAAATATTACAAGACACATTATTTCGATTTTTAAATTGTTACTATATCTTCAAATTTAATCAAGCAACATGACGTTTCCTTTCAACAAACACTCCGACAACTAATATCAGGCATTTGTATTCTCGTTAAATAGACGAATGCGTGAAAATATTCTAGCGCTAAGAAGTGAAATGGATATGTATTTCGGTAATGTCTGAAGTTTTCTGTGCACGCATTTTATTATATATATATATATATATATATATATATATATATATATATATATGTATATATATATATATATACACACACACACACACTTACACCTAAACATAACGTGTTGTAGTTGGTGTAAGCTATTTCAGTCATGACGATTGGAAAATTGATTTTAATTGGTAGAGATAGAAATATTTTTCACGCAAATTCAAGCTGGCACCGTAATCTGAAACAATCGAAATATGCATTGATAACTACTGCCTAGATGTGCCGTCACCGATTAAACAGGCAAGATAAATCGAAATTTTAGAATTAATTTTTTTAATGCAGAAGTATTATGTAATGGATTTTAGAACCACCATGGGCACTTGTTTTAAATAACAGTGTACATAATTGAATTTAGCCTAAGCAGTATACTGTAACAGTTGATAATGTATACGTCTAGATTAAAATCAACCTGATGGAACACTTTTCAATTACACTGCTTACATTTGAGTGCGTTTGTCTATAATTGTGTGAACGTAAGGTGGGACATCATACGTCATACTGTATTATTTTATTTGTTCGCTTTTTTTTTTTTAATTGTGAGGGAAAAGTGTAACATTTGAGATAATAGCTTCGATTCCGATTATCTTGTCGTACAGTGAAAGCATCGCTGTTGAACTTTTAACATAACTTATAGTTAGGCCGTAATTAGTCAAACAATTAATGTTATATTATTAATTTTGTGTGACTGATTAAGAAAAAGGTAAACTTTAGAAGTTCAACTGCGAAGCTAGTAACGTAGTGAAAGATAGAGAATTCACGCTATAATTGCTCGTTTTACACTTTTCTCCTCAGAATATTAAAACAGCGAAAAACAAATATACTCGAATATGGCGACTGATGCTCCACCTTAAATGTGGGTAAACATGCGACGGATGATAGTGAGGTATGGTACATGGTGTCCGGAGTGCCGCTCGAGGCAGTGCGGTTGTTGGCAGCAGTGGCGAGGGACAGCTTAGTTCACAAGAACACGGGAACACACTTCTCAGTGGGCGGCTGTGAGACGCCGAGGTAAGCCACTTCTGCAAACACACTCTCACTATACATGTTACACTTCCTCGCAACACACATCGCTGCTCATTTGTTTGCCAAGCATCCTGCGAGTCCCTGAGTAGTTTCATCGAACTAAAACAGAGCCGAGTATCTTGACGGTACACACGTTGGACTCGCACTTGAGAGGACCCGGGTTCGAGTCCCGTCTCCAGCAAACCTGATTTCGGTTCTTCATTGTTTCCCTATATCGCTCCAAGCGAATAATGAAATGGTTTCTTAAGAGGGCGTGGTACGTAATTCAACGTTAAATACATTAGTCTATAACTATAGGCTTCTTGAAGCCAATTTGCGAAAATTAAATGATAGCAATCCTAGAAAATAATTTTAGCCAACGTTTTAAACAAAATTGTTCGCAGTGTTGCGAACTTCTGAGGCACAATCTCTGACGCCGGAACCTCGTGCATTTAACTGTGGCGCAAGAGATCACGTGTAACGAATTAGTAATTCTGGATAAATATTTACTCATAAAGTTGGCAAATACCATTGTCTAGGATTGTCATTGAGTATTTTATCCATAATGGTTTCGAAAAAAAAAAGCGTAGAAATCAATTGATTTTTTAAACGTTAATTTATTCACCATGCACTCTTAAGTGCGTATAATACATATTTCAGTGCCAAAAACATTCGTTTGAAGTTTTAGGTTTCTCGGAGTCAATTTTCAAAAATCTTAAAACAGCTAACTTATGCAATAGGTTAAACCTGCTTTCTTAGCAAAACTATTTCTACAGTAACGTATTTTTTAAGAACAAACTCTGACGTTGAAATCTCGTACATCTCACTGCGGCGCAAGAGATCACTCTTAACAAATGCATCATTCTGGGTATATGTTTCTCATAGAGTTGGAAAATAACAATATAGGATTGTGGTTTTGTAATTTTTTTTCGTTGACTTTCAAAAACGTGTTCATAAAAAATTTAATTTTTAGCGTTAATTTGTCTACCACACACTTCTAACATAGGCCATGTTCGATTGCTCACCCGTTTAATGTTATTTTTGAAAGTCGTGTGTAACCGTCTAAAATAACTTCACTCGCATGGAGACATAATGTCTATAAATAAACACTGTCTACACACACTTAAACTTTTAGTTTGCGGAATCCCAATTATTGTCGCAGGGTAGGAAGGTCCTGCTCAAATACAAATCTCTGAAAGATAGCTTTGCTACAAGGTAAGTGTTTGTTTAAAGCTTTTGCTAATGACTAAAATAACGATATTGGCATTAAAACAGTTTGGTAGTAATATTTATGTTAAGTTGGTTGTATTTTCTTTCAAGTCAAGCTTAGTGACAAAAAAAAGTCTCAGCTATAATGAAAATAAAATCGTTTTCAAACTAATACTTTAAATGAAATTACAAACAGCGAATATGTGAGTTTTAAATTTTTATTTCTTGTGTGTAAAGGAAATATTTTTACTGCGCGATTGAGCAAATCCATGATTAAGCCAAGAAAATTTTATTAGAAAATTTCACGAAGAAGACGCTCTTAAATTTTGTACTACTGGACGGTTTTGTAAATTGGAAATCTTTTTTATTATTGCCTATGTCAGTTCGGTAAGTATGAAAATACATTAAATGAGAATTTTGAGTATTTTGGCTCAATACAGACTAGCATTTAGATGAAACCAGCAATGCTTTGTAAGTAATACGACACATGTAAAAATAAAGAAAGAAAATTTGTATTAACCGGTTATTAGAATAAAGAAGAATGCATCTATAAGAAAGTATAATGATACTGTGGCCAAATTAAAGGAAGGTTTGTGATTGACTATACATTCAAATAAATACAAACTGGCTTTCTTAATATTTAAAGTTATTCTTATTAAGTCTGTAGGTCAATATATTTTCCTATCACTATGCAGCGACAATACAGAACAAAAAAACTGAATACGAACAGAATTTTGTTATTTTTATCACAAATAGCCTAATACTGAAAGATGTGGACAAAAAAATGTGTGTGTGTGTGCGTGTGTGTGTGTATATATATATATATATATATATATATATATATATATATATATATATATATATTTGTTGTCCACGTCGTTCAGTTATTGACAGTCTGTCTTAGACTTGCAAGTCTAAGATAAATAAAAACATTAGTTTAATTGATAAATTTGGAAATAGACAAAGAAAACAAAAATTGATGTCACCGCCTGGGTGAATGTGTTTTGCGAGCTCGACGCCTAGAAGACCGGAAGCGGTAAGGGCGAGGCAGTGCTCTCATAACGCCATATACTAGCCTCTAGGCGCAAGTCACTGGACTAGCACGCAGTCTTCTCTCTGACAACTCGCCTATACGAGACCTTCAATACTGACATTATCATTTTATGACGTAACATTAACGATAAAGGTATATCGTGCCCATTACACCATTTAAAAGACACTGCGGCAAGATTTTATTTTTAAAAAGGACGACAGATTTTGCCATACTCAGCATATTCAGCAGCGTAAATGACGGTCCTGTAATAGGCATTCAGGTGTGTAGAGTTTTTAAAATTCTATTTCTAACCAGACATAACTTCCGCACGCAGAACACTTTTCGAATAATTCTGCAACTACCGAGGCTCTGCACATCGCAACGGACTCGGACAAGCAAAATTCGTTCACTCAGATTGAGACCTCACTATATGCGCTAATGTGTTGCAGCGAGTTTCACTTGTTCCAGTTTGGACGAAACTGCTTGAAGGTGGCCGCCGAACTACACGCAGAGCTTCCGTGGTTACAAAACTACTTAGTGTGCGTAAGTCATGTCTACTTGGAACAGCATTCATGGAGGGTGTCACGTCTGTATACCCATTTCATATCGTCCTCCAATTATACGTGTTTTTGCGGTCCTTTTTTAGTTAGTTAAATAATGGCACAGAATCTCTTTAAAGGTACAGGCGTGTACAGCACATCTTTGTCTTCAATGCAAAGTCATAAAATAAGTCATTAATGAATGCCTAATAGAGGTCTGTTGTCGGCTAGAAGACCGCATGCCAGTTCTGTTATTGGCGCCTGTGGGCTAGGGGGAGGAGTCTCGTCCTCGCCACGTCCACACTTCTAGGCCTCTAACGAGCAAATTACTTTCACCCTGGTGGCCACCTCAACGGGCATTACATTTTTATAGCTACCTACACTTTAAGCTATGCCTATGCGAGTTAAAATATTTAGCACGTGTGTTAGAAACCTGACTAAATGCGCGAAAGAGATGTAAAACACTCGCCTTGCATTCAAGAGGACAGTGTTTAGCGACAATCTGATTTTAATTTTAGAGGATTTTTGGACAAGGCCGCAAGTTAATTCTGAAATGGGTTTTAAAATCAGGCTCGTATTGTTCCTTTTTTCATGACCTCCGTGTTTCTTCAGGGGCGTGGTCAGGATTTCTGTTCGGGAGAGGATACCAACTTGAGAATTTTCACAACACAATAAGGAGACGTCGATCACACGTCATGAAGCGGGGGGTTCGAGGGTCCTCCCCCGGAAAAATTTCGGTTTCAATATGCAAAATGATGCAATTTAAACAGTTCTTGCACCAAAACTAGGTATATAACACTGTTAATTTTATCTTCGGGTAATTAATTTTTTTTGGGGGGGGGGGTAATTATATATATATATATATATATATATATATATATCGATATCCCACCCACCGGCTACGGCATTTGTGTTCTTTTTATAACGCTGTGATGTTGTTCTAGGGTACGTAAAACCTTCCCATAAATCAGACTGCAGTTTCCGAGAAAAAAAAACGGATTAGAAAAGAAAGACACGTTAATGTTGGGTAGGCTTTTATATGTCACAATACAGATTTTTTTTTTTAGTTCTGAAAAGAAATTGTGAAATTGGCGATTATAGCGTGATTTTTGTTCATCTTTATCTACAGCACAAACATAGCATTTGAAATTTTAACGTACATGTAAGCCGTAAACAGCAAAACAAAAAATTTTTATATACTTAATTTGCTGGACTGATTTCTGCGTAAAAATAAATTAAAAATTCAACAGCGATGCTTATACTGTAGATCAAGTTAAATATAATTGACGCTATAGTCGAAATTTTACACTTATTTCTCAGAATTTGAATAAAAAAATAAATTAATGAAACATGCCAATAGGGTGACATGCCCCATCTAAACATTGAAATATGCGTTGGTCTTCATTCCGGCGCTGCTCCATAATCATATCTTGTCACCCCACCAGCGCTAAAGATCTAGATGTTAAGTGCTGATCAATATCTCTTCACATCCTAACATTTAAACAGTTTTTATGTACAGTTTACATTTAGGCTAACGTGTGATGTAAGTGACGACACGAACTACAGTAACAAGTTGGAAATTGTATGTTTTTAAATTTAAAGGTTATGTGCCCCCTTGTGATAGGAAACATTTTGCCCCACCCCTCTTGTGAGGGCACTGCGACACAGTAACGTTACATCTGTTATCTACAGAAACTATGACATCAGGCATTGTCGCAGAAATGTACAAGCTGGCCTATATTAGTTTACGTTGTGTTTGGTGACTGGGTCCTTGTTAGAGTGTGGAGGTGCTGCGAGCGACGTGCTGGGACATCTACCCACAGATACGCCCTTTGTTCTCCCTGCGCTACATGCAAAGTAGATTTCACGCCGTCTGGAGCGGGGGAGGGGTGAAGCGTAGTCCTTGTTCGTCAGAGAGTGAGGGGAGGAAGTAAATTGCCGAGAGGGGTAGGGAGCCTGCAGCACTTGGAAAACTGCCGGGGCTTGGCGTATAGTCTGGTGCACAAGCCTTGCTCCAGGTTGAATGCTGAATTACGGGTCTGCATCAAGTTACCGAATGTTCAACTCACCGAAAATGTCTGGAGGTACTCGCTTCCACCCTGTTTAGCCATTAGCAGCAGAATGTAATATCCTTATTATTTAATGGAAATTAAAACGGAATTTGCCACACGTGGTTAGGTTAGGTAAGGTTAAGTCAGGTTGGGTTATGTAAGGATAGTTTAGGTTAGGACACCTGAACATTCGGTCAGTTGAACATTTTACCCATTTATACCGTATGGTATGACATTTCCTTAGGATAAATTTGTTCTGGGGACCCATATGGCGTTTTCGACATGAGTACCATAACTGTGGAATGGCAGTCATTGTTTGCCATTGGTTGCTTAGGCGATTTAAATAAAGTTATCAACGTCATGTTACTATGATTGATCCCAGGTATAAAGAGGGCTGCTCTTGGATGGCATTGGTCAATGGTGACACCCAGTATGAATAATTCAACCACTTGAACATTGGATCTGTTAATACCGATTCAATCGCGTAACGCAATGTGCCTAGTGTGTGCGTAAGTAATGTAATCAAATTTCGTACATACTACATTGCGTTACATGATGAGGTCTCTGGCACAACTGATGGTTGTTGTTCGTTCTATTGTTGGTGGTTGGTGCTGGCGACAGTTGCAGAACAGTTTGCTAAGTGTGGGATGGCAACACTGCCTGTTGGTGTGGTTGAAGTGGGTTTTGTAGTTGTTGGTCACAAAACCATTTAAACTCTCATTTCTAGCGGTTGTTGGTCCCAGTATTGTATTAAATTTAAAAAAAATTAATTTTTAAATACAACCGAGCAATCAAATTACTGCAGGTATAATTCGAGTTTTTAATGATAACATAACCACATTGTTAGGCCTCTTTTTATTTCTGATTTTTTTTTCAAACACATAGCATGGTTTAAGGTCCAATGCAATTATGTCAGTCACTTATAACCTTTAGTTCCACTTCATCAGCTATAACATCTAAACTTTCTATTTTATTTTGTATGCGCAGTACGAGAAAATTAAAACTTACTCCAGGATGCGTGCATATTGTATTATTATTAAATAGGAGTAAAACAGCTGTACGGTGATATACACAATCACAAGCTTCGCCAACCCACGCTTCGCACATCATGCACAGCAACCACGACACAATTAGCAGCCGCCAATTGTGCAGAGGCCTTACAGGCGTGTCTGTGAAGCACTGACGTCATATAACTCTGGCCGATCATCCGTATCAACTGCACGAGGACTTGTGCAGTCGTAGCTCGTGCGTGACGTCACGTTTGCGTGACCAAATTTGGAGTACGCGCCGATGAGTGAACAGCGAATTTTATTTCGAGTAAAAAATCAGCTAATTTCAGTGAAAGTACACACACAAGACAATGCGGTTATATTCAGGCTCGGTTTCAGTCAGAGGCATAGACAGGTGGTGGGGGTGTGTTCGTGGGACTTACATTTCTATTAACCACAAAAATAAAACTGAAAAAAGACATAAAGAAATGTAATATATTTTGGCAAGAGTAATAGCCATAATTTCTTTACAGAAAACTTATAAAATAGTACTATTTTGCATTTTGAAATCCAAATATTTCCGGGGAAGGATCCACGGACCCACCACTTTAAAATGGTTGCCGGTATTCATGATATTATTTCCACAGTCAACACCCTTCTTAAACAAATCCTGGCTACGTTTCAGTCGCCATATTGGACTATTTTGTTATTTACCGTGTGCTGCAGTATATGCATCGTTTTTGAACCTTTAACGTTTATTAAGGCAGCAATAAGTCTGACAAATTAAGAATTAAAAACAAAAAATTTCGAATTCACTGCGGCATGTTAAAAGTTCATCGTCCGTGTTTCTATTGACGGTAAATTGAGTTTGCACTGTAATAGAAAATTCCACTCTTTTTTTTTGTCCAGAATTTCAAGAGAGTAATAAATAAAATAATCCAATGTGGTGGCTGAAAGCCTGGTTAAGGAAGTTTTCTTCAGTCACGTGACATGGTTCGCTCGACCAGGTCGTGTCTGTCTGAAACGCTGCAAGCAATTCAGTGACTTAATGGACGCTTAAAAACTCTACTCGGGCTACTATTTGAACGCCTCAACTGAAATTTTGCCCTACAAATGTTAACCAAGCAACTTACTAGGCCGTTCCAGTGTTTCAGGGGCATGTATGAAACCCGCATTAACCCCATATGAATCAAGACTAATATTACCTTCTATATAGCAGTAAGAGTATTGCACATACCAATATTATCTTAGTGTTTAATTAAAGAGACAGTCGTTCTTAATTTCACTGCGTTCGCCGAAGCCAAGTATTAAGAATGGTAGGCTGTATATTTTACAAAACCTTTTTTTTATTAGGTTTTAATGTAACTATTTGTTATACTGAAATTTGCAGAACGCAGGGAAAATAAGAACGACCGTGTCTTTGATAAAGCGCGAAGAAAATGCTGATATGTGTAATACTTGTATTGCTATAGCGATAATAAGACTAGCCTTGATTAATATTGAGTTAATGCGTGTTGCATACATGCGCCTGAAACACTGGAACGGAAACATAGTTCACCGCTAAAAGCATGTATTTAAAATTGTCGATATCTGAAAGCCAACTTGAAAAAAAAATTATAGACAATGGTTTTGCCAACTTTCTGAACAAAAATTTTTCTCGTGAAACGTATTTCCGAAGAACAATCTCTGATTGGTGATAAAATCAACATTGCACAAAAAAATCTTGGTGATGATATACAACTACATACTCCATTTATTGTATTAAGTAATAAAGAATATTTCCAAGGTAAACAATGGGATGCCCGTATGATACGTTACAGATGGAAAACATGGGAAAAAATTAAAGGTTTTAAGAAATTTAATCCATTTTATGTGTATAAAATGTTTAAT